>JBBYHL010032830.1:0-10270 GCA_038381835.1 Adansonia madagascariensis
CTATCTGTTTTTGAATCCATTGTACAGCTGGAGAATCGTTGTTTTAGCAATTGTTTGAGAGGATTTGATATTTCAGCCAAATTTTGTATGAATTAACTCATATAATTAACAAATACTAAAAATTAAACTTTTTTTTTTTGGTGGTACTCATCCAAGAATTGTTGTAGTTCATGACGGATACGTGGCTATGCAATGTATTGTCCATCTTTCAAATGCATGCTAAAAACTCTATCTTATAATAAGGCTACAATTGCCATCTTCTTTTCTGAGAGCATTATTCTATAACTTTTGACAATATACTAGAACTTTTTCAAAAGTTGCTTATGACTTTTCTTATCACTAGAAAACAGTAGTATGTCATTAATGTAGATGAAAGAATCTTCAAAAATAGGATTGAAAATACTTAATCATTGCTGAATCCAAAGGATATAACTGTCCACTAGAAGTGTTGTTGGGATGCAAATGCAATGCCATCTTGTAGTTTCTGTTGGATGGATCCTAGTTGCCAAAATCCTACTATGAGATCGAAGCTAGAAAAAAAAAAAAAACCTTTGCATTAGATAAAGTTCCCGAAGAGAGTTTTTCTATTTAGTAGGGGGGACTTACCATCTGCAAGAAAGAGATTCAGAGAAATGTAGTTGATCACTAATCTAAGCTTGCCTTGCACTTGCTTTGGTCGTTTCTTAACGCAGAATGCTTCACATGCCTATAAAGAATCAGGAGGCTCAATTAAACCTTGGCTTTGGAGTTTCTAACATTCTTTAATAGCTTCTCTGAAATGGTCAGGATTCATTCCTGAATGGCTTGCTTTTGTGGGATTAATCAACTCTGTTTTTTTTTTTGAGAGGCAGAGTGATGAAAAAATTTGAGTTCTTCCATAATGTCTTCTGGCTTTAAAAAGGAAGTCTGAATGGGATTCTACACAAGAATTTAAGAGGAACTTCCTTCTGATATCCCCAAAAAATAATTACGGCTCCGGCAAATAGGCTTGGGAGAGTTTGCCATGGTTGAAAGGGTTTCTTTTGTACCGGATTCATTTTATATTTTGAGCATAAAACCCTTTTTACTAGTCATAAATGTCAAAACCAATAATAAAATCTTTTCTTGGGAGATAGGAACAAAGTATCTTTTGGGTTATTGAACGGCTTGGAAAAATTGGATAATAATGGAATTACCAAATTTTTACAAAGATTTTTTTTTTCTCTGCAATTAGATTTGTTTATGAGCTGTAATCTAAATTTTTATCAAATCTTTTAAAATCCTTTAATTAAGTCCTATTCAATTTATTATTTAAAAAATATTAAATATTATTTTTATTTTAATATTATATTTTATAATTAAATTTAATAAAAATTATTTTTATTAGATAAATTATAATTTAGATCTAACTAATTTGAATCATTAAATTTTATATCTAAATTTAATTTAATATAAATTTAATAAATTATTTGATTTTTAAATAGACGTATCTGAATGATTGGATCAACTTGACGTTAAATGAGATCTAAGTTTTTTTATAACTTTAAGTTTTAAAAAATTTTATAAAAAATAATATTTGAACTTTTATATTTGACTTAAAAACTTACTCAATGATTTAAATATTTTTTATTAAATATTTATTATATTTAATATTTATTTAATATTAAAAATCAGAGTCTTAATCATTTACTTAAATGATGGAATCGAAAACCAAAAGAAGAGATCGTTGGTTCAACTTGCAGTTCGATATTATTTTTAATATTGGTGTGATGTGAACCAAATTTCAGCAGGCGCAAGCGCAACTTAGCCCGTAGACAGTTTGACAGTTCAAAATTTAAAAAAAAAAAAAAAAAAGGAAAAGAAAAGAAAAGCAGTTTGAGCTGACTGTAAAAAGGTGCAGCACTTGGTTATTTAAAATTTCAAACATTTCCGCCACAACGACCTGAGATGTCCCCAGCAAAAGCAAAGCTGTCCACCAATCACGCTCCTCCTCTTTTAATGCACACTTAGCCAAATTACCTCACTTCCTCTCCACCTTCCTCCATGCCCATGTCCATGGCTCCATTTTCAACGTAACAAAACGAAGCTCCCCCTTTGAAACCTCCCAATAGTCTAATCTATTAAACTAATGCTAAAGCACTTGTCAGGTAATCTCCGGTCAATTCAAAGATTTTGTTCAAAACTATCTTCTAAAAAACTATAAACAAGTGCTTCTCCCATCCAAATTGTCTGTTGTTTTAAATTTAATATTTTTTGATGTTGTAAGATTTTTAATGTTGATAGATACATGTATATATATATATATAAAAGAAAATAATTTTAACCGTAAAAAAAAAGGATTTTGGAACGTAAAAAAGAAAAAGAATGAGACAAGTACTAGAGAAAGAAACATGTGTTCCTCGATAGTGATTTGGAATATGTTAAGTTTTGCATTTTGAAAAGGATCTCAAAATATTGAAAAGGAAATGGACATGGCATATGAATGCTCAGATCAAATCAGATCCAAAGCAATTATTATTTTCAAGAGTAAAAGGAAAAGAGAGAGAGAGAGAGAGAGAATTGAGTTGAAACCCCACTAACCTGAAAGGAAACTGATGTAAGACCATCTATTTTGATGTACGAAATCTTAGAATTTGGAACCCAGGCTTGAATCATACATGTTAATGACAGGAATTGGTTCAAACTGAGTGAGTCACCCACGAACATGATCTTCTTTCCTCTCCATCTCTCCAAGAAATACACCCCATTGAACCTGCATTTCAGAATATTATCAACGAATACTATATGGGAATAGATAGATTAATGGATCAATAATAATATCTATCCCTCAATAAGTCAGTTTGACCTGGGGAGGCTACATGAGAAGGGTTGCCATCTGTACTCGAGATACATGTTATCAGGTGGGCCATATTTTTGGCAGTAGAAATCGGCATCCATGAAAGGGCATTGGGAGGGGTCGTAGAGAGGATATGAAGGGTCATATACCCATTTCCCTCTGAACCAGTTGCAGTTAGAAGCTAAACTTCTGGAGTTGGCAATGGAACTGTTGGACTTGGCAGTGCTATTTATGGCATTCAAGTCCTCTGCTTTTGTGGGTGAGTGGTGTAAAAACAAACACAAAAACAGGGGGAGTCGGAAGAGCAGGACCTTGAAGACTAGTCCCGTATCTTGGGTTTCTTTATTATTTTTCCGCCAGCGACAGAAAAGGACCACGAGTGAAGGAAAAGTTGGTGTGGCAGGGCTGTATATAAATAAAATAAAATGAGGTAAAGAGAGAGAGAGAAAAGAGCACCGCATGGTTATTTATTTGTTATTCAAAACAAGAATACTGAAACAGGATTGATTCTTTTCCGTTTTCACCGTGTCATGGGTCAGGGTGGGTTTTAAATTTAATAATTTATTATAATATTATTTAAAATATTTTATATTTATAAAAATTTTAAAATATTAATAATTTATATTATATAAATTTTAAAATATTTATTTTTTAAAATTATCTAATATAGTAATTAAAAATGAATCTAATCTCTTATTTTTTAAGATTAAGAACCATCACGACTTTTATTCTAAAGTTCAAGACTAATAGAAACGTTTTCCCCGACCAATAGTTTAAAGGTGATAATTGGGCGGGTTCGGACGAGTTCAAGATGAGTCATTTTGAGTTCAGACTTTTTTAGGTTCGGGCTGATTCGGGTTCAGGTCCATTCGGATTTGAGTTTTTTCGGGTTAGGATTCATTCGGGTTCGGACTAATTTGGGTTCAGGTCAATTCAGGTTCGGGCTAATTTGGGTTCGGGTTCAAGTGGGTCGGGTGTAAGTATATTTTACATTATTTTTTTATTTTATGTTAAATACAATTACTTTTACGTAATTTTGAATTCTAAGCTAAGCACGAATTTGGCCCCGTCTGGTTTGAAAAAAATTTTAGTTCGGTTCTATGGGCCTATCCATGGCTCGAAAATTTTTTGCATTCTAAGCTCAGGGCTGAATTTATCCTGGCCGACCCATTTAAGTATAAATCATTGTTCATAATATTAAAAAATTATTTTTATATTAATATTTACATATTTTATAATTAAATTTAAATAAAATATATTATTTTATTTAAAAAATACTATTTCAAGTCGAGAATACTTGAAATTTAAAATCTAAGACCTGGGCTTGATCGTGCCAAGCCTATTGTGTTGGGCAAGCTGTCTGGTTTATAGATAGGTCGTCTAGTGCATAGGCAGGCCTAGTTGCTAGTTTAACATGTGATTTTTTTTATTTTTTATATGATATTATCTATTATAGCTTTAATATTTTTTAATTTATTTATTACTTTGTTATATTGTTATTAGACTCTAATTATTTTTATTACTTGAAATAATAATAATAATAATAATAATAATAATAATAATATTATTATTATTATTATTATTATTCAAAGAAGTATTTAAAATTTAATAGCTAATATATATAAACTCTCAATAGTTAATGAGTTTAACTAATTAAATTAAAAAATGTGATAAATCAATAATATAATTTATCGACAACATTTTTAAAACTGATAACATGGTGTACTTTTTGATAAATTATGATTTTATCATATACAGACTTGTTCGAATATTGGGCTACCCACCTAACCCAATTGGGCCTGGGCTTTGGTTCTCATGTTTTTGTTTTAGACTAGCTTAGCTTAGTTGGAACAGTAATTTTAAATTAAAATAATATATATTTTATTTAAATTTAATTAAAAAATATGTAAACATTAATAAAAATATATATTTAATGTGATGAACAGTAATTCTGGCTTAAATAGGCAGATTTGAACACGTTAAATAAGAGCCTAAGCTTGCGATTTTAAAAAAATTTGGGCCACAGCTCAACCCAACTCATGAGTAGGTTTAATCATATATAAATTAAAATTTTAATATTATATTAAGTTATATATGGTATTAATATTTAATATTTAATATTTAATTTATTTTTTATATAGTGTTATCTATTATAACTTTTATTTTTTTAATTTATCTTATTACTTTATTATATTATTATAAGATTTTAATTACTGTTCCTTAAAATAATAATAATAATAATAATAATATTCAAAGAATAATTTAAAATTTCACTACTAACATATACAAACTCTCAATATTTAATGAGTTTAATTAATAAAATTAAAAAATAATAAGATAAATAGATGATATACTTTATTAACAACATTTTTCAAAGCTCATGATATGATTTACTTTTTGATAAATTAATATTTTATTATATATAGATCTATTCAATGGTTGAGCTACCCACTCGGTCCAATTGGGTCTGGCCCAGCTTCTCATATTTTTATATCAGACTAGCCTGCTCAACTTGAAACAGTGATTTTAAATTAATATATTTTATTTAAATTTAATTATAATATATATAATATTAATAAAAACTATTCTTTAATGTGATAAATAGTAATTCTGGCTTAAATAGACAGGTCCGGGCAAGTTAAATAAAGGTCTTGGATTGAGATTTTAAAAAAATTTGGACAGCAGCCCAGCCCAACCCATGAGCAAATTTAATCATATTTAAAATATAAATTACGTTTTTAATATTCAATTAAATTATTAAAAGAATATTAAAACAAAATTCATTATTAAAGTTTTTTATTTTTAAAAAATTATTTAATTATAATTTCTTCATATTATTTTTAGTATTAAATTCGGGTTCAGGTTTAGGTCGGTCTCGGGTTCGGGTTTTTTCGGGTTCGAATTATTTCGGGTTTGGATAATTTCAGGTTCGGGCCATTAATTTTTTTATCAATTCGGGTTTAATTCGGATTATGATTTAGATTTTTTCGGACGAATTTTCAAGTTCGGGTTCGGGTTCATTTGTCCCCTCTAGTTAGGACTAATTTGAATTATAGGACTATTATTTAACGTTTTGAACATTTAATAATTAAATTGATTGATGGGATAATTCATATTCTCTTTTTCAAATAATATATATATATATATATATACACACACACATACACTCTTTAAACAAGTTTGGGCTTGAGAGTCCAAAAAAAAAAAAAATCAAAACTAAGGCCTTAAACTTTGTAAAAGCCTGGTATTGGGACTGCACTTGGCCATTATCACTCCATAACATCTCATTTAAAGTTATTGGTTAACGGATTAGGTTGGAGTAGAATTTTTTATTTTTTTAATAGATTTGATTTAATTTGAATTATTAATTATATAATAAAAATATTTTTTAAATTTAATTATAAAAATATACGAATTAATTTTTTAAAATATTTTAATATCACTTAAATAGTGAAATTGTCCTGAGAGTCAAGCTAATTCAAAGCCAAGGTTGGGTAATGGATGAACTCGCCCAGTTAGTAATTCTATTGTTATATCCTAACATTTGACTCAATTCTATCACTCCTCATTCAAAGAGTCAGATTGGACTTTTTTCAAAGAAAAAAATCCCCATTGATAATTCATTTGAAGTTATGAACTAAGTTTTCATTTAAAAAATAAATAAAAATGATGATATAATTGTGGCATTGCCATTTCATAGTATTTTCTAATTCACTTTCTTTTTCCACACCCTTTTGCATATAAATTGATGATTAAAACGTTGGAGCTTAGGCCATTAGAATATTTCCATTCCTTTTTCCACACCCTTTTGCATATAAATTGATGATTAAATATTCTTATAGAAATGAAAAAAAATAGAAAATCAATATATATAATCAAAGGAGTATCTTTTAAATTTATTCTCAAAAGATTACATCTTAAATTCTAATTCTTTTAATCATCTGAGATTGTGGTTGTTAGAGTTCGAACTCAAGCTCCCACGTCTCACAAACCTCTTTTCATTAGGTTAAGAGATTGGTTGGAATTATAATATTGTTGTTTCGATCAATGAATTAATTACTCGTAAATCTTAATTAGTGGATAGTTTCAAGAGTTCCATTAATGAAGAGTCATTCAAAAATATGCAGCAACTACCAAATGTTAGGGATAGCTGCAAAGGCATCCGAAAATGGAAAGTCCCTATTTATATCTCTCTATCATTCCATTTGTAAGGCAATGATGAATGATCTAAATCATAGTCCATTGCTATTTTGTCAGAGAAGTTTAAAGAAAAGCTCAATGCTTTTGTCTTAAAAATAAGAAAAAATTATTTTCTTTAAAGTTTTTAAATTTTGCAATTAAAATTTGAAAGGTAATACATATTTTTAATATATAATTTAAAAACTAAATAAAAATATATAATAAAAAACTCAACTATCGTATTTTAAAGATGAACCTAAAAATAATTTTTTTAAAAAAAAGCAATTTGGTTTCAACTATCAAATATTATAGAATAGATCAGCTACTGGCTATAGTATAAGTTAATTAACAATAAAATAAACTTTTGAGCAAAATCAAAACTGAGCGAAATTTAAACAAGCAATTTTTTTTTAAATCCAAGTTTGACTCTGCTCAACCGATATACCCTTTTATTATCAGAGAACTCTTGAAGGAGGAAAATAGTAGATTATGCACTAATTATTTAATATGGCCAACTTCCTATAATCCTGATAGGAATGCCTTAAGGATGATATTATGATGTATTTCATAAGTTTGAACTGATTTTTCATAACTATATATTTGAGTTTTTTTCTGCATCATTACTATTTCGTCTTCGTTTAATTTACATGTTAAAGTAAATATAAGCAAATATGGTTCATTGACTACTTATGTTTATACCGTTAGAATGTTACCGATAATGGATTTTATATGTAAGAAGATAACATTCTAAGGTTAGTATTCTACACTAATAGTCTAAGTTTATGGGTTTAATGTAAGCAATTAACTCATGTTCAGACTATTATGTTGTTTAAATCCAATTTGGGAGATAGCTTGTCTTGGCCATCTAGAGCGATCCAACTCTTAAGTAGAGATGTAGATGTATTACCTAGAGGTCGTGATACATTGGATTGGACAACAGTATAATTAATCCATTAATAAGTCTGTTTATTTGGATAAATTCACTTTAGACGTTCATTGTGTAATTACCTTAATCTTGAGTAAGTAATTGGCTCAGTATGTATAACTTGTATACTTTGATATTCCAAAGGCTAAAGGGCCTTAAAGTAGTAAGCTACTAGACCGATTCGTTCGGTATATGAGTTATACTCAATGATAACTTTACTTATAAATATGGAATCATAGCTCTTATAAAAAGTTAAGCTCATTCTCTTAAAAGACATTATACGAGTAGTGAAAATGGATGAGGCCTCAATTATTTTTAGGTCAAATAACGAATTGTTTACATATGGTAGACAATCATTTTCACATAAAAAGTATAATGGAACTTTAAGATAAGATGATAGGTAAAACAAACTTTAGTCTTAAGTTGATCACAGATATCATATGAGAGTATTACATAGACGACTCATTGGATTAAAAGGTTATTTACAAAGCTTACTTAATACGGTACATATTTGGAAATCTAATCTCAGGTCTTTAGTGGTATGACTCTGAGATTAATAATTATGCGATTATTTATTCAATATAGAATAATTAGTACATAGATTATTGAAGCCTAATTATATATGTCCAATTAGTCCCTCCACTAGCTCAGCATAATTCCTTAACGAATGGTTTTTTTTATCGAAATATCCAAAGCCTAATTATAGTGTAGGCATTTTTTTCAATAAATAAATGAATTTTTTAGTATTATTTATTTAGAATATATATTTAATTTGATTAAATATTTACTTAGACAAGTGTGAGTAATTTAAATCAATTATATTTATCTTTTGATAAATATAGGAATAGATTTAAATTAAATAGATATGAAAAATTAATTATTTAATTAATTTAATATCTATAAAGTTTTGTCCAAATATTTATTTATAAATTAAATATGAATAATATTCTAAATAAATTAAGAAAAAATTATTTTATTTTAATTTTTGATTAAAATTAATTATTTTACTATAGTTAATTTTATTTTAATAATTAGTACATAATTTTTCTATTCAAATAAAATTGACATAATTTTATTTTAAATTAAAATTAGAATTATGAAAAATTATTTAGTTAAATAAAATTAATAATTTAATCAAAATTAATTAAGTATTCAAATTAAACAATCTAACTTCCATAAATTAAATTGGGCTAAAACAATGTAAAGGTACATTAGGGCTTGATTGAATTTTGGACTATTTCTACATTAGAGTTAGTGGTCAACTAGGGTTTTTTAAGGAGAAAGTAAAATAATTATTTTAATTAAAAGAAAATTAAAACAAAGACTACTTTATTACTTGATATAAATAAGAGGTAGCATTTAAGGTTTCAAGTTAGACTATTTGCGTCACCTCTAGTCTTTCTAATCACATCATTTCATAATTTTTAACTTGTTGGCACAAAGGTGGTTTTGAAAAAAAATCAAATCGTACGATTCTGGTGTTGATTGAAACAAAGAGTAGAGAAGACTAATTAGTTAAAGCTTTTGCACGGATCTATTATAGGAATTCTTGGATGGTGTCTACAGATTTACAATTCAGATACATGATTATGGTAGTTTTATTATATATAACAACATGATCAAGTGCAATCTATTTAAAAAAAAATTTAATTCTGATATGCAATCTTGTTTTTCCAAAAAGTCCATACTAGAGGTTTTCATAGGTCAAAATAAATCGTAACTTGTAAAATTTTCAAATTTTTTGTTCAAACTCAAATTAGGCTCAACTCAACTTGAAAACTCGTATTTACTATTTGTAAATAATAAAAAAATTATTTTTATATTATTTTTATAAATTTTTGTAATTAAATTTAAATAAAAAATTTAAATATTAAATAATAATTTAAGCAAAGTCAAACCAAATTAAAAAAAATTATATTCAAAACCTAATCAAAGTAAACTGAAATTATCAAACCAGACGGTACCCTGATCAGTGGATTAGTTTATTCCATACTCAATATGCAAACACGAAAACTTTCTTGGAGCTTTCCGAGTGTCCTTGATCTTTCATATTTGAAGTTTGCAGGGATGGTTTCCAAAGAGGGCAAACGGCAGCCAGCCAAGTAGGCAAAGCAAAGCAATAAAAAAAAAGCATTGAGAGGGGAATTGAATGGGAAGACTGTGCTTCCATAGGCACCATAGGCAGAATAATAATAATAATAATAATAATAAAGTGCTGCAACTTGCAATTTGCACAATAAGCTACATGTTTTTTCTTCTTTTTTGGTGGGGGCGAAACATGGCAAATTATTTATAATGGATGATGACCCAAGGTGGGATGCCATCTTGTAAAATTCAATAAATGATCCTTG
>JBBYHL010032874.1:0-10267 GCA_038381835.1 Adansonia madagascariensis
TGCATGTTAGTAGTAAAATTTTAAATATTTCTTTGAATATTATTATTATTATTATTATTATTATTATTATTATTATTTTTCAATTAATAATAATTAGAGTCTGATAATAATATAATAAAGTAATAAAATAAATTAAAAAATATGGAAGCCATAATATATAATATCATATCAAAAATGAAAAAGTCATTTGTTAGACTAGCAACTAAACCTGCCCATGGCTATAGGGCAGACAGCCTGTCTAACACACTAGGCCCGGTATGATCAGACGTAGGTCTTAGATTTTAAGTTTCAAGCACGCTCAACCTAAAACAATGTTTTTTTAATAAAATAATATATTTTATTTAAATTTAATTATAAAATATGTAAATATTAATATAAAAATAACTTTTCAATATTATAAACAATGATTTGTACTTAAATAGGTCGGCCAGGCCAAATTCGGCCCTAAGCTTAGAATTCAAAATTTTTTCGGCCCGTGGCTAGGCCCATAGAACTGAACTAAGATTTTTTCGGGCCGAACTGGGCTAAATTCAGGCCTATTTCGGGCCGGACTGGGCCAAATTTAGGTCTAGGCTTAGATTTCAAATATTACATAAAAGTGATTACATTTAACATAAAATAAAAAATGATATAAAATATACCCAAAGTCAAACCTGAACCCGAATAGGCTCGAACCCGAATTGGCACGAACCTGAAAGAACCTGCATCCAAAGCTGAGAAAACTCAAACCCAAAATGAACCGTCCCGAATCCGCTCAATTGCCAACTCTAATATTATATAATACATTGAAATATTTTAAAGTAATAATTTGTCATATATTTATAAAAAAATATTATCACAATAATAAAATATAAAAAAGAAATACCATGAAAATATAAAGTTAAAGAAATTCATTACCTCTAAAAAATGAAAGGAAAAACTCGTGCTACATTGAATAACATAAACATGTGAAAATAATAATATTTATACAGAATTCAAGTGTCTGTCTTCCAACTCCACCACTATAACTTAATCAATATTGATTTATTTTATAAATGTACAACATTAAATTTAAGAATTGAAACATTAAAAAGAATTTCAACACAAAGAAAAGAATATATTAAGAAAATAAAATTATAAGTATATTAAATTCGCTATACTGGTAATAATAATTACAAATAAATAGATAATAAAGATTAACTAGTTAAAACTATTAAAACTACAACTTTATTTCAAAATCTTATTGATATTAATATATGAATTATATTAGAATTTAGCTAGTTAAAACGAACACCAAGTACAATTAGGAATTGATTACAAGACTAACATTTTTATAAATATTAAGTTAAAAAAAGCTGAAAAAGAAAAATGGTATTTCATAAATATAATAAGCAAATATGTCCACGGTCCAAAAAAATCTTCACATTCGTACTTTCATATATACTTATTCTTATTATTACACATGTTGTATGTCAATTTTTATTTTATTTTATTAATTTGTAATAGTTAAAAATGACAAATATGGTACAAATATTTAAAGTTACATATTAACATAAACTTGCATTTCCATATAAAGTTTACATTTGAATAAATTCTTAATTATAAAATGAATGAATGTTATTAATCAAATAAATTTCCTTAATAAAAAACTTTTAATGAAAATAGTTCTATTATTTATAAATATGATAAATTTTTATTAATATATAAAATATTTAAACTGTCAATTTAGAAATATAATGTGCATAAAAATATGAGAATATTATGAAAATATAAGTCTGAGTTTGTAAATCCTATAAAATAAAATAATGTAAAATATATTATGAAAATTTTGATGTGATTTTTATTTATATTAAATAAATTGATTTACATTTTAGGTTAGTGAAAAATTAAAGATTTTAAGATAAAGCAATTTCATGTAAACTTTTAATTTTTTGTTTATTATCAATTTAATCTATTAAAGAAAGTGCTTTAATAAAATTAAAATTTTTACCTATAAATTTATTTAATCAAAATCTTTAAATAAAATTAGAATTCTTATTTATAAATGTGATAAATTTTATTAATAATAAAAAAATGTTTCAAATGATAAATTAGTAATATAATGAACAACAATATGTACGTGACAATAGAAAGGCATATTTCAGATGTAATTTTTTGGTCTGAAATAAAACCGTCGGAAATAATTACGTATTTTCAATGGACTTAGATTATTTTCAATAGAAATTCTGTCGGAAATAATATAGAGGCTTTCCAATGGAAATTCTATCGCAAAAAGTGAATATCTATCATTAAAAGTTTTGCACCAAACATGTGCCAAATTTATTTCAGATGAATTAAGGTTTTTCTCTAACAGAAAATACCGTCAAAAAATAATTAATTAAATATTTTGAATAAAATATATAGGAAACATAAATTCATTGAAAATAATACTTTCGACGGATTTTTTGGTTGGAAACTATTTTTGACAAAAAAATCCATTGAAAATATTTTTTCAATTAAATTTCAGAATTGAAAAGAGTGGAAGGAAATTTCCTGCCAAAGCTTTTTTTGATGAAAAATAAAAGTAAAAAATCTATCAGAAATACTATTTTCGATGGAATTTTCCATCGTTAATAGTTTTCTACGGAATTGGGGAGAATGAAGGGAAATTTCCTATCCAATCTTTTTCTGACAAAAAATTTTGTTAGGAAAAAGTCAAAATTCTGCTGCTAATAATCTAATTATAAAAGCCATCTGCATCTTTCCCCTCGTCATTTCTTTGACTCCAAACCCCAAAAATCTTTTTCTCTATTTTTTTGATTTTAAGGGTCATTTTCTGTGTTTAAGGTATTATTTGATAAATTTTACATATTTTGTTTATTATTTTGCCTCATATGTAGTTTTTAACTTCTTTGTTCGTATTATTGCATGATTATTCAATACTTTAATGAGTTATGGTTAGTTTTCAACATCACACGAGGTATTTTAGTATTAGTTCACTTATATTTTATTTTGTTGGTAATTGGGAAATAGTTATTTGTTTTATAATATAATTGGTTTATAATCTAAATTAATAGGATTAATTATAAATCATTTTTAATAATTTTTTATATTTTATATTTTATTAATTGTATAATTGTTTATAGTGTAAAGTATTTGTATTAATATAATTGTATTATAATTTTTTTAATAAAATTGTTGATATTATGAAATAATTGTTTATAATTAATATAATTGTATTTCAGTTATTTAATATAATATAATTGTATTATAATTAATATAATTACATTATAATTGAATTATAATTAATATAATTGTTTATAAATTTATCATTTTATAATTAATTTTAAAATAGTTATATTTATAATTAGTTAATTATAATTGTTAGATTTGTGATTGTTTGCTGCATATATTCGTTGAGATATATATGGTTGATAATATATATTAGATTATGAATTAAGAATATATTTGTAATAATAATTGTATAATTTCGTTAATAGATGTTATGTACGTAAAAATGATCCTTTTATGCAATCACTAATTGGAGCTAAACTTTTAATGCAAGAGGCAGTGATGTAGGTAGATCCGATTACAACTCGAGATTTTGAAGGATGATTTGTATAATATTTTAAACAATCATAAATAATTTGTTATTCAAATACTATTATATTTTTATTTATGAAATTTTTTTAGGTACCGATTTTAGGATGTCTTACGATTTTTAATTTTTCTCATGCATAATCGACTCTCAAAGCCATTTGATTGTTCTCTTGTTATAAACGCATATCCTACAATTCATCTTTTGAAGCTTTCGAAATCCTTATAAAAGCTACTCAAATAAGTAACCAATCACACTTAATCTAAAAATGTTAATAACAACTTTAATTTTTTAGCTATTTCATAATAGTCGCACAAAAAAAAAATCGAATCAATAGTTTATTCTAACCACTCAACCCCATTTTATACAAAATGAAAATTTCAAATCCAATATATCTCGGGGTTCACATCCAATGAAAGGCACGTTGCAATGGATATTTCTATCGATCAATAAAAAGTTACAATGTATAGATTACACAAGCAATCTCGCGACTTGAATTGTGTTGACATCTACAAATTATCATCAATTAACAGTAAAAGCAAATATCAATTAACAAGAGAAGTAAATCAAACACCAGCTACCAAATATTAGTTAGCAATAAAAACAAAATCAATCACAGTAGTCATTTCTTAACACTTGGTCGATATGATTTGAATTCATTCAAATTGAATTTAAAAATATTTTGAGTTCATATTAATTAAAATTTGAAATGATTTTAACTTTGAATGATTTAATACTTGAATTTGTGTGACAGTAAAAGTAAGAATTTCTGAATTGTAGTTGGATAATTTTTTATAAAATAAAAAATTTAATTATAAATTTTATTTAATTTTATTTTACTTTTTTAATCGAAAGTTTAAATATAATATATAAGGTAAAATAGTAATTTCATCTTTGCTGATTATTACTATTCAATAATTATCACTAAATGATAACCTATTAAAATATTTAATTATATACTATAGATATTCAAGTAATTTTTATAATATCAACAAAGTTGGAAACTTGATATGATTTTTGTGGGATTACTTGTGCAATGGCTAATGTTTATGTATAAGGACTCTTTGGTGCTTGTGTTCGCAAATTTCGATAATGGTCGATTGAATGGAGTTTTCAATATTTACTTTTAGAACTTAAAAAATGAATCAATATTGTAATGTTTCATTTTTTTTTCTAAGTCTATGACTTTGAAAATGATTTTAATTACCATTTTTAAAGAAGCATTCTGATTTTCTGTGGAATTATTTTATTTTCTATTTTTATTTTTTATTGATAACAATTTATTACATATATTATTGAACATTTTTATTATTTTTTGCAAATGTTAATTATCATTCTTGTAGGTGATTTTGTGGAAGAAATGATTTTATAATTTTATTTGTTATTGATAACATGTTATTAAATATATTATTGAACATTATTTACTCTTTTTTTTTGGTAAATGTACTTTTAGGATGATGGGAATAGAGAAAATGAGAAGAACTTTAATACTTGAAAGCTGGCAGCTTTCTACTTTACTATTTTGCAGTTGTGATGTGTTTTTATTATTATGAATAAGGATAGAACGTTTAAGGCTTTTATTGTTTTAATTACTCATATTATCATTCGATGTAGAATTTGGGTACATTATTTTTCAATCTTATTATATGTGTTAAGGGATAACTTTTTTTTTGAATGTTTGAACATATTTGAGTTACTATAATAATAGAATAACAAGGATTTTTTGAAATTTTTTGAGATTTTATATACTCATTTATTTATTTAAAAGATATTATAATCAATTTATGTGGCAATACAAGAAACATATTGTCTAAAGTAGCACACTCAATGAGACTGATGTTACCTTTTATCAAGGTAAATATTGCATAAATATCAACAATCGTTGTGCATACTAATCAAAAACAGTTTCCTAAAACTTAAACTATTGCGTAAACTAGTAAAAAAAGCTGCTTAAACTTTTACAAAATTGATATTTAAAGATTTGAATCATTGCATATATTCGATAAATAAATTGGTTAAACTTCGATAAATTTATTGTTTAAATGTAAAATTTGTTCCCTAAAAATTAATTATATTGTTAGAAAAGGCTTTAATTAATCATTGCTTAAAGAAAAAAAACTGTTGCATACAATTTAAAATAGCGTTGCAAATTGTAAAAAAAAAAAAAAAAAAATTCAATAACCAAATAAAGTGTTGCCTTTTTCTTCAGAAAAACGTCGCATTTAACTATAAAAAACTGTTGCCTAAAGCACAATTGGCTGCATCAATATATACCATTATTTACAAGGAAAAAAGCAGTCATAAAATCGTTGCATAAAAGTTAATGTAATGAAATTTATTGTTTAAACAACAAATTTTTGCCATTACCTAAGATCATTTTTGTTGTAGTGCGAATGGAATGGAAGAATTCTAACTTGGAAGATGGGAATGAAGCACTACTTTTTGTGGCTTGGCGGATTGGTTGGAAGTTAAGTTACCAGACTAAATTCGCCTAACTTGGAGAGATATGTTGGTTTATGATGAGCTACGTGGAGTCTATTTTTTGTATGATAATTGTTAGGATTCATACTTCTTTCTGACAGAACCTTGCTTGGATTTTACTCTGCTAATCTTATTACTAGTTATTTTCCTTATGAAATATTAATAAAATTTTATTTGACTTACAAAAAAATGTAAGTTTTAATCTTTTTTTTTAAAAAAAAAAATCTATTTTTAGATTATTAGGACAAATAATTACAATAATTAATAATAGTTCTTTTTTTTTTTTTTTTTTTTTTTGCATTGCCTTACTAAGTTGTAAACCCAAATCTTATTCTTCTTCAAATATAGTCATTTGGTTATTTTGATATAATTATTATTGTTATATTGTACAATTGTATTACATGTAAGCATAATAGAAATCGTAATATATTAACATGTTAAATATTAACGTTTATCGAAATATAAATATGATAATATATCTTATGTTCAATAACTAATTATTTAATAAATTAATGTTATATTAAAAATTAATTTTATATATTTTATTGTCTTAAAAATATTAATATTAATATGCAAATATAATTAAAAATATTATATTATATAAAATTTATTTCATTTTTATTTTTAAATTTAAATATTTAAATTATATAAAAAAATTGCATATAATATAAAATAAAATTAATTAACATAAAACTCACTAAATCTAAACCTGAACTCAAGCCCCCAAATAACCCAATAAATGCAATCACATAATAAAATTAAAATTTAAAAGAATCCGAATAGAATGTGACTTAACCCCAATTCTGACTACCGCGGCTACTCTTACCCATTCTAAAGACCCACGATATTTGAGCATTACGTACGATTCTGAAGCATTTTGTCTACAAAAGCAGTTCACTCTGATTTCCTTTGTATCCTAAGACTGAAAACTAAAAATAAAGTTACCCAAGGCTAAATTATGAGGCTTTCACTTGCATTTTCATGCTTACTCTTTATCCTCACTTTTTTCCAGCTCACTGCTTTTTGTTTCTCGTCTGTGAAGCCAGTCCTTCGTCATAACGATGAGCGTCTTGCTTTGATGCAATTCAAGGATAGCTTCATCATCGACCAGTGCGCATCTGCTGCTAGTTCTTCTGCTTATCCTAAGGTTGATAGTTGGAACTTTAATGGCGTTGATTGCTGTTCATGGGATGGCATAGAGTGTAACCGAAGAACCGGTCAGGTTATAGGCCTGGACCTCAGCAGTAGTTGCCTTTATGGCTCTATCAATTCCTCCAGCAGTCTCTTCCGGCTTGTTCACCTCCAAACGCTTAACCTTGCATTCAATGACTTCAATTACTCTGCGATTCCATCCGCGTTGGGCAATCTTTTGATGCTGACATATCTTAATCTTTCTAATTCTGTATTTTCTGGTCAAATACCGTCAGAAATTTCAAAGCTCTTCAGGTTATCTTCCCTCGATCTGTCAAAAAATTGGGATCCCCACTCTTTTGAAAGTCTTTTGGAACTCAAAATGCCTGATCTGAAGAGCTTAATACAGAATTTAACAAACTTAAAGTACCTCAATCTATCGTATGTAGATGTGGCTTCTCCGATTCCTAGTGTCATGGCCAACTTTACCTCGCTGACGTCCCTTTATCTCGAGCAGTGTGGACTGCTGGGCGAATTTCCATTAGCCATTTTCCAGCTACCAAGCTTCAAAGTATTTGGCTGAGGAACAATTCAGATCTCACGGGTTACTTACCAGAATTCAACTCTACCAGCCAACTTAAAGACTTAGTACTCTTTAACACAAGTTTTTCTGGTGAGTTACCCGGTTCAATTGGAAACCTTGGTTCATTGGAACGCTTGGGAGTTGGTTATTGCAACTTCACAGGTTAGTGCCATCTACGTTGGGTAATCTCCCCAGCCTCAATTTATTGGATCTTTCAAACAATTATTTAAGGGTGATTTGTCTGCCTCAATAGGAAACCTTATTTCATCGGAACACCTTTATATATATATATATATATTATTTCTTGGAGTGTATACTTGAAATGTTCTTAACTGCTATACTTGACAGGGTTATTGCCATCAACGCTGGGTAATCTCGCCAAGCTCCAGCGTTTGGATCTTCACAACAATAATTTTATAGGTGAGCTGCATGCCTTACTTAGAAACCTTGAAGTTCAACTCTTTTCTTTGGAATTTTTAACGTTTATTATTGGTTATTCACAGGGTCAGTGCCAACAACACTGGGTAATCTGACCAAGCTCGAATTTTTGCATCTTGATAGTAATCATTTTACGGTTGAACTACCTGCAAGCCTGAAAACCTTTTTTATTTGGATTTTTTTGTTGTTGTTGTTGCAAATTTGAGTCAACTTATTGTAATTATTTTACAGGTATTATTCCTTCTGAGCTTACCAACCTGACCCAACTAACTCATTTGAACCTACAAGCAAATATGCTACAAGGATCAATTCCAAGCTCAATCTCTAGACTCAAGAACCTCGAATTTTTTGACTGTGACCAAAACAGATTGAGTGGCGTCGTGGAGATTGATACTTTTCTTGAGCTAAAACAGTTGAAGTATTTGTTTCTATCCTTAAATAATTTCAATTTAATTTCTAGAAATAATACCAATGCCACCAGTCCTCAGCTTGTTGATATAGGATTACGGTACTGCCATCTGAGAGAGATCCCCAATTTCTTGCGCAGCCAACATCAATTGGAACTTCTTGATCTTTCTTCTAACAACATCCAGGGCCAGATACCCAAATGGATGTCGAAAGTGAGCGTTGAAACTCTGTTATTTTTAGACCTTTCAAAACTCTTTAAAAGGTTTTGATGAGTTTCCGCCTGTTCTTCCGTGGTCTAATCTATATTTTCTGAAACTTGATTCTAACGTTCTCCAAGGTTCACTCCCAGTTCCACCATTCTCTACTAATTTCTATTCCATCTCGAACAATTCTATCAGCGGAGAAATGCCACATCTCTTGTGCAACCTCAGCTCTCTTTCTATTCTTGATTTATCCCATAATAACTCGAGTGGTGAAATCCCAGCGTGTTTGAGCAACTTTAGCAAGTCCTTGTTAGTCCTAAAGGTGCGTGACAACGACTTTCATGGTCCCATTCCACGTAGTTGGGCAAGTGGAAACAGACTAAAGATGATAGATTTGGGCAAAAACAAATTGCGAGGGGAGATACCAAAATCTCTGATGGAGTGTAAAATGTTAGAATATCTTGATCTCGGACACAATCAGATTAGTGATGCATTCCCTTGTTGGTTGGGAACCCTTCCAGAGTTGAATATTCTTATTCTATGTTCTAATGCACTTTATGGTATGGTTGGGGATTCTAAGTCGAATGTCGTCTTTCCCAAGTTGCGAATCGTCGACCTCTTCCACAACAGATTTAATGGAACCCTGCCTTCAGCTTACTTTGAAAGATGGATTACCATGAGAAGTCTTGGTGGCAAGAACTCTTCAGCTAATTACATGCTTGAATATTTCGATATGAGGATAAATGTTATGCGTGTTCCCAGGTATTATGCTTACTCCATGACAATTACAAACAAAGGCATACAAATGGAGTACCCAAAGATCATTCGAACTCTTGTAGCCATTGATCTCTCCGTTAACAGTTTTGATGGAGTAATTCCAGAATCGATTGGGAATCTCGAAGAGCTTCACTTGCTCAATTTCTCGAATAACAATCTTGTTGGCAGAATCCCAGTAGCTATAGCGAAGCTGACAAATCTTGAAGCTTTGGACCTTTCTCAGAACAAGCTAGAGGGAAGAATTCCGTGGGAGTTGAGTACACAACTCACTTTCCTTGAATTCCTCAACGTCTCTCATAATCATCTAGCGGGGCCTATACCGCAAGGCTTCCAATTTGAGACTTTTGAAAGTAATTCCTTTGATGGAAATCTTCGGTTGTGTGGAAAACCCTTGCTAAAAGAATGTGACAGCTCAGGAAGCTTACCGCCTCCATCTTCAACTTCTTCAGAAGACTTTGAATTGCATTGGAAAGTAGTGTTGGTGGGTTATGGAAGTGGATTCCTAATTGGAATGGTGATTGGGCATATTGCGACCACTAGGAAACATGAATGGTTTGCTAAGACTTTCTCCAAAATTCATGGAAGAAGGCGAAGGAGGTGAACAAATGCGTGCGGAGGGGGGGGGGGGGGGGGGGGGGGGGGGGGGGGGGGGGGGGGGGGGGGGGGGGGGGGGGGGGGGGGGGGGGGGGG
>JBBYHL010032906.1:0-10266 GCA_038381835.1 Adansonia madagascariensis
TACGAGTGAAAAGTCAATGCAATGAAAGCTTTGCATAAGTGCATAGAGGAGAATGTCACAGATCCTATTGAAAAAAGGATTAGATAAATTTTGGACTTACATAGATTGTAAGTCTTCTTTCACCAAGTGAATAGGGATTTTGGATTGGATATGTGAATCCCAACAAGTAACATCAAAACCTCTCCAACTTTTCATTGATGCAGGTTTCATGAGAGATATCATGGCCAAGATAGACTCAAACCATGATAGAGCCTTCTCTATCAGTGAAAGATTCAAAGCAATGAAAATGTTGCGCAATTGTATGAGCGAGAATGTCACAAATTCCATGTTGAAAAGAGATGAGACGAGTTTTGGGCTTATATAAGCCATGAGTCTTCTTTCACTTACTGAGTACGTTCTCTTGAATTAGACAGGTGGAACCGGACAAGTGAGATCAGAACCTATCCAATTTTCTTGTAGATCCCATAAGAGAGATATCATGTTTGAAGTAAACCTAGACCAAATGGATCCCTTTCACCTTTACGAGTTAAAGATTTAATGCAACGAAAAGCTTTGCACAATTGGATGGGAGAGAATGCTATAGATCTCACATTAAAAATAGATGAGATGAACTAAATTGGTAAATTAAATTGATGAATTAAATATTATCAAAATTTTTTTACATAAAATGAAATAATTGATAAATTAAATTGATAAATTTTAATGCACTAAAAAATATATTACTTGATATATATATATATATATAACTTTAAGAAATGCTCCTAAAATTGATATTGATTAATAAATCCATTTGAAAAGGCACGAAGTAGAGTAGTTTTTCTTTACCTACAAACAAACTTTCAAACTAGGAAACATAGGGGTAAGTTTTGGTTTTCGAAAAAAATTATAATTAATATGTGGTATATTTTTTTTAAATCGAATTAAAGTTGAATGAAATGATATTTAAATTCAAACTGATCCAATTCAAATTTCATCAGTTCAATTAAATTAAAAAAATATTTTTATAATATTTTAAATTTTTCAATAATTTAAAAATAAAATATTTAATTTTATATTAAAAAATAAAAAATTTAAAAGAATAAAATTCAGTTAAGTTTGAATAATTACTATTTTCATCTCATAAATTAAAATTAAACTGAATCAAATATGTCTAATTATTATCTGAATTAAAATAAGACTGAATTTAATAAAAATTAAATTGAAATTAAATCAAACTTTAATAAAAATTAAATCAAAATTAAATCAAACATTACAATTTAAATTAATTTTAATTTTTTTCTCGATCTTAATTCAAATAATTTTTTTCTGCTCTTCTTTTTTTTCTTTTCGATGGTTGGAATTAAACTTTTGAGTTTACAAAGTTTTATCAATTTAATAAAAAAATGTACAAGATTTACACACTAACAAATTTCTTTATTTATTGAGTTGACTTGTCTGCTTTGCCAAAGTTTCTGGATTCATCACCCAAAATTATTAGTAAATTAATGTCAATATCTGAAAGCTTAGCTGTCAATAATAATATTTTTAAATTTTATAAATAAATTAAATATTATTATATATTTTATTTTTTAATTTTTTTTAACAACGCAATTATTATTATTATCTTTGGAAGCGCTGCCAAACTCCATTGGTAACGGTTTAAGCGCCACTGTCAATTTCAACATCTCATCTTAGTTAAAAGCCAGGTTGGCTATTTTTTTTTCTCAATTTAATTACAAATTAAATAAAAGTTCAAAATTTTATTTAAAAAAAAAAAACGAAGAAAAACAGAAGTCTAAGACAACAAGAAACTACATTGTAATTACCGCCAAAATTTTGGACCTATGCCATCTTCGAAGCAACCACGCAATCTATAATCTTAAATCCATCGATATCACGTCAATTCATATTTATGATGGGATTGAATCCAATTGGAATGGAAATTTAAAAAGTTTATAAATATTAAATTTAAATTAGAATTAAAATTTTAAATTATTATTAATAAATTAATAAAAATTAAAAAAATTAATTTTATAGTAATATTTATATATTTTTTATAATTATATTTAAATAAAAATATATTTTTATTATTAAATATTATTTAAATAATATTGATTTAAATTAAAAAATTATGTACAAAGATAGATTCAGATAAACTAAATCTATCTCATTTAATTAGTCTGGCTTATGAATAATTCAGTATCAAATTTAACTGAGCCAAAGGTGAAAAGTTTTTTTCAACATCGACTTAGAAATATCTTAGGATGAAAAGAAAGAAAAATAAAATGAAGAACTATTCCCTTAAGCAATTTAAAATCAAATCAAGATAATTGTTTTAACAATAAATTTATCCTCCTTTTCTGTGCCTTTTCTTTATTTTTTTGCCAATTCCCTTTTCTAGGTTAAATTGCTCAAAACTTTGTGCTTATTTAGCCTGATTTTTTTTTATTTAAAAGTTATTATTAAGTTTTTATAAAATATAAAAATTTTAAAAATTAAGTTAGAGTTATTTCGTAATTTTATTTTTTTAGGCTCAAATTTTTTATAAATATTGAATTTATACTTAATAAATGAGTATATTTTTGAAATGAAAATAAAAATTATGTGAAAAGTTAGCTTATTTTTAAAAAGATCTTATTTTTAGCTTTTTTAAGCTTTTTTTTTTTTCATTTTTGTTTATTAAAAATAAGGTGGCTTTTTTCTACGAGATTCTTAAAAAACTTGTTTGGTTTGACTTTTATTTTTAAAGAGCTTTTAAGCAAAAAAAAAAAGTCAAGCCAAACAGGAACATATTTAATTTCAAGATAGTATAGTTTTAGAAGAAGGAAAGAAAAAACCATTATACCATTTTATTCAATAGATAAGTTTTTTTTTTTTTAAGAGAGATAAATTATTTAATAGGCATTAGATCTGTTTATAGGTTAGGTTTGATCATGATTTAAAAATTTTAAAATTTTTTTGTCTTCATCGAAGTGATTCAAAAATTTGTTTCAATATTCATTATATTATTAAAATATTTTTATATTAATATTGATATATTTTTATAATTAATTAAATAAAATATTTTTTATTGTTAAATAATAATTTGAACCCAACTAATTTGGATTAAAAAAAACCTTACTTAAGTCACAACCCATATAGTCCAAATCTATCAAGTCAAACGAGTAATTTGGTTCTTAGATAGTTTTAATGGCTGTTTAATTGATAATAGTCGACATCATATAAATACCGGTTGTACTTATTCTAAGATAAAACGAAATGGTATAAATATTGTATCGTTTCAATTTTTGTACTAATTTGCATCGATGATACCAGTCAATAATAGTTAGTACTAAGTACATACCGACCCTTACCACTTAGTACAGGATTTTTACTTTTTTAATTTTTTAAAATTCATTTATTTGATTTTTTTTAAAACAACTTCTAATTTTTTTTGTCTTAATCATTTTTATTTTTCTAATTCCATTAAAAATAAAATAAGGTAAAAGACACTTACCCCCCAATGTTTGAAAAATTACTGCTTACCCACCTAAGGTTTGGCAAAACATACACTTACCTTGTAAATTATTACTTCTAGGTTAATTTTGAATAAAAATAAATATACCATTTGTTGGTTATTAATTATTATTTTTTATTTCTTCATCATTTTTTATCCAAAATTTTTACAAAATAATGAGAATGTGGTTAATCTTATTATCTTTAATTACAGTTAAATTAAATTATTATTAAGTTATATTCTAATTGAAATGTATGTTAAATACTTTAAACTTATTTTAAATTCAATTATATATTAATTTTGAAATGAATTTAATAAAATATTTTTATTTAAATTAATTAGTGTTATTTAAAAATTTAGTTATAATGAAATTAGTTAAAGAAAAATTTGAAAAAAAGGGATAAAAAGAAGAATAAAAAATATATAAAAAAATATTTTTTATTTCTTGAAAAAGTAACTATGTAGCATTCTATTAATTAAATTAATATTTATTCAAATTTTACTTTAAATAGTAAAAATGATATTTTTTTTGTTTTAATAAATTTCCTTACCTTTAAACTTTTTAAAATAATGCAATTGATTTATTTGTAAATAAAAATAACGTAATTTATTAATATTAAACTTAATATATATAATTGAAATAAAGATAAATTTAAAATAGTTTTTAGTACAAAAAAGTTTAGGTAAAGGAAGGTTACCTATATTTAGGGTTAAGACATACCGATGGTATTACAAATCACTTGTCAAGTGGAATTACTCGTAAGACTCGATCCCTGAAAAATATTTAACATATCTACTTAGATGAAAATATAAATTTTAACTTTATAGTAATTAAAGATAATTTGCAATTAAAAATGTTTTGAGTAAAAAATTAAAAATAAATAATCACTAATCAATAAAGGTTATACTTATTTTTTTATTTCAAATTAACTTATAAATAATATTTTAGGGTTAAATTTATCAAACCTTAGAGGGAAAGAGGGTACTATCCAAACATTACTTGGTAAGTGAAATTATTTTCAAATCTAGTAGATCGTAATACTTTTTCCAATAAAATATTTTCATTAAATTAGGCCATCAAACCGAATTAATAATAATTTACTATATTTTTAAAATATTTTTATATTTATTTATTTGATTTTTAAAATTTTGATATTAAAAATTTATTATTTTGAAAATTTATATTTACATATAAAAATATATAATATATGTATAAAACGAAGGTATATTTGCAAATGTATATAATATATATTTTATCAAAAAAATTTAAAAATAGCTTATAAATTTGTATAGCAAATTTAAAAAAAAAAACTTATAAATTTAAAATGATACGTAAAAATATATTAATATAATTTTGTATAAATATCAAAATAAAAATAATATATTAATATTAAAATAAAAATGATATTTGACAAATTTAATTTGATTTTAAAGATTTATTTTTGAAAATAAAGAAAGATAAATATTAGTTTATTACTAATAATTAGGAGAATTGTGAGTCAGTAGTGGGAATGGTTGGCTTATCAATGATTCAATGTGTCGCTTTAATTCGTTCCTTCAAAATAATTTATTTATTTTTTTCTCTTTTAAGACAATGGTGCAATATTCTTTTGACTTTCATGTTTGTGAGTTAACATTGGCCGTCAAGTCGGATAACGTGAAAAAAAGATAATGATTTCATTAATGGGAGCATAAATGACGTCAAAGGGGAAGGCACCTGGGATTTAAATTACAAGGTGACATATTTTCAATTATTTTATATTAATTATAATTATAAATATAATAAATATTATTATAATTAATTATAATAATAAAAAGAAAATCAAAATCATTAAATAATAAATCCTAACGTTGCCGTCGCTTTGGAAGGCATGCTTTATATATATATATAGATACATACGTTGCGTTACGGCGTCTTTACCGATGCGGTAAGAATTATATTAAAAAATTTTAGAAGGGCCAAGGAGAAATTACTGAATCTGAGAGTTCGAAGCCATGGAAGATGACTCCCTGCAAAAATCCCTGGCATGGCTACACGATATTGTTCAAGGTAACATCGGCCACGGGTTGGATTCTAGAACCCTTGAAGGACTGGGCGTCATCGAAGCTGAAAAAGGATCAATAAGATGTGAATTCATTGTTCCAAGTACTGTCTCAGTACGAAATCCAAAATCCAACTACTATTCAGGGTTTTACTTCTTCATTAAATTGCGATAATTCGCTTTCGCCATGAACAATCTTTGATGGGTTTTTCTTTGTTTCTTTTTTTATTATGTATAGGATGTTGATGGAAACTGGCATGTCGGAGCTATGGCATCCTTGATTGACATCGTCGGAGCAGTTACTGTTTACTCTGTTGCCAGTAGTGTCTTAAGCTCCGTTGATTTCAGCGTTTCATATTTTTCAACAGCTAAGATTCAAGTTAGAAATTTCTTTTCTTGTTTAAATCTTATTGCTATCGAATTTTAAATCTTGGGGTGTTATTAATAAATTCAAAGCTGTTGATTTGATATTCGTAAAAATATTTGAATGGTATAGGAACATATGGAGATAGCTGCAAAGGTTATAGCAAACAGAGGAAGGCTTACACAAGTAAATGTTGAAGTTAGAAGGAAAGGAAATGGAGAGCTAATTGCTGCAGGAAAACAATGGATGGCTTCAAATAAACTCACGATTGCTCAAGTGAGTAATCTTTGACAACTTAATCATGTTAAATAAGATACTTTCATCTCTTAGACTTTTAATAAAGGTCTGAGTTTAAGTTTCAATACCTGCAATCTTTTTTCTTATTCTTAGACTTTGGTTTCTTTTGTAAGAGTACTGTTTTTTTTTTAAAAAAAATCTTTTAAAGGATTGAAAGAGTTTTAAGACAAATGAGTAGCTCTTTGGTTTAATTTGGTTAAACTGAAGAATTATGAATGTCTATTAACTCAATATAGCAGCCGCAACAGGACGTTACGGGTGTTATTTTGCAATTTAGACTCTTTGCAATTTAGATTCTTTCCACTTCCTATAGCCATGGTCGATATATATCGCATTTGACCACGACAATATTTATTATGTCCACAACTTCAATAAACACGTCCGCAATCATAATTTAAATCCTTGCCCTTAACTTGAATATCCAATAAAGAAAGAGAGGCAATTTTTGAGATACATTTGAGCTGTCAAAGGGAACCAGATGGGTCGGTGTGGCCTCACAATTAGAGTGTTTTATATCCTGTGAAGTCTGGTTGTAGGATTCTGACTTTAGGCATCCATCTAGCTCATATTCTGTTGATAGCGGGGTCTGGAAGGAAATTTGGAATTTGAAGGTGCCTAGTAAAATGAAAGTATTCTTATAGAGAGCATGTTCAAATGCACTTCCTCCCCATTTTACCCGGACTTAATGTTTCCTTTAATTATCTGTATCCAGCACCTTTATTTGACACATTCATATCTGTATGGAGGTATGATCCTCCAAATAAGTGGAATAACTTAGAAAAAAAAAATAGAGCGTTACTAGTGTCAGACAGACATATTCCTATATCTGACACTCAATCCAAAACTAGGTAGTATATGCTGTTATTGTATGGTGGACAAAAGGGGTGTTGATGTAAGGTTTTTTTTTGGTTTAAGAATTGGTAAGCATTGTTTAAAGACATTTTGATCAGTTGTTGCTGGAAATTTTCGTTGAAGGAGGATGGTGTTAAGATTAAAAGGTTTGTTGCTTATGCCTGTTGGATATTTGGAAATCATGATGTAATTTGTTGACGGAGGGAAGTTCAATATTCAGGTTTGCTGTTGACAGGTTTAGAGTAGCATGGCAGGAGTATGATGATGCTATGAGTAATAGGCAGGTTGGGTGAGGGAGCCAAAGATCTGGTAATTTTGAACACAATACATACGATTATAAGACATAGAGAAATAGCTGAAACATTGTGTACAGAACATGATACAATACATTAGCTTATCAAAATCTTTATAACGTATTAAAATTTATACAAATATATAATATTTTAAATATGATTATGATATGCAGAAATAACACAAATACATCATGAATATATGGATTGTCAGGTTAGGGTAAACAAGATACTGGTGTTTTTGATAAGTGGAGTTGCCCAAATGAAGGGTGGTCGAAGGTCATTTCTGACGGCAAGATTTAAGAAATCTGGCTTTTTGGTGTGGCTGATAGGGGAAGCCAGTGGGGGGAGTTAGTGGATGGTGTTGGAGTGAGATTAAAGCTATAACTCTGCGATTGTGGCAGAGGGTTGCAGGGAGGGGGTGAAGTTTGCAGTTAGGAAAAAGTATAACAAGGTCATTTTTTGAAATTGATTCTGAAAGCTTTTTTGGTTATTTGACTTTGCCGAAAGGTGACTCCTAGTTCCGAGCAAATTGAAATTCCCCAACTTGTAATTTATTCATATATGGCCACTTGAAATTCCAGATCTAAATAGAAGCTAAAAGCTGTGTTTTGAAGTTTTGAACAAGTGTTTTCAGTACAAAAAGAAGCGTTATGGGAAAAATTAATATAAAAGAATAGTAAAAGAATGAAATATAACATCATTGAAGGGGAATTCATGGATGAAAATAATGGTTATGCAGGGTAGAATATTTGATCAGGGCTCGATAGCCTGCCAAAACATAAAGTAGGCCGGCGAGATCCAAGACTAAGATTAGTCATTTCACTTAGTTTCTTCATATCCAGATATGATTGCTCTCAGGTTTATTACTACTCTGGTGCATATCCTTAAATAACATCTAAGGTTGACCATTAAGACCTGCTACAAAGATATAATAAAATTAAACTGACAACACTCAACCCCAGGGATTTAATTACAGTCGCGGTTGCGTTTTTGGGTTCATTGCATTTATTGCAGTTATGAATTTAGTTAATATTATTGCAATTAATTACGCTGAATATTAACAGGAAAGATAATAGAAACTGCAAAATGACTGTCAGAATATTACGGTACATCCACTCTTTATATCTTTGCTCAATCCCGCAACCCAACTGGGTTTTCCATCTCCTGAACTAGTATGACTGACAATGTCAAAGAGAGCATTACTCAATAAATGTGCCGCTGCCAGTGACAGAAAGAAAAGGGAATTACTAATGCTTGACATGGTCTTAGGGAACTCCTGAGGATAAAATTCAAATTACTTGAACTGCCCAAGTGCGTTCTAAGACTCAGCCACATAACGATACACTGTGGGAGAAGCCACATTGCAGTAGGGTTTTTTCATATGCCTCTCATAGATTGCTTTGCTTAGTCTGGCATTCTTAAACATTGCTGCAAGTCCCGTGGTTAATACAGAGAGAAGAATAACCCTTAATGCCAATGGAAATTTCATTGGCTCATAGAGAACAAGCCAGTGATGAATAATCGGAGATTTATATTGCAGTTACGGATGAATTTTTTATCACTCTGAATTTATTATAATTATTGCAGTTAAGGATGAATTTTTTTTTTCACTTTGAATTTATTATAGTTGCGAACACATACAATGAGTATTAGTGATGACTAATCCACAGACAAAATCTGAAATGATAAAATAACGATTATAAAGTTTCTTCAAAGTCGGCCCCTGGTCAACACGGTGACAACATCAGTGTACGAAGTCAAGTCAGGAGGAGGGTATTCTGATCGGACGGTGAAGAGCGAGGGTACATTGGTGTTGCCGCAGGAGTTCGCATAGGGTGGGAAGGTAATCGAATATGATTTGATGAGACTAGACCTATTATTTGGGCAGATCGGATTAATTTGAGTTGGATCACTTTGGATTCTTAAATTTTTAAGTTATTTTTATATTCGGATCATTTTGGATTTCAATCATTTCGTTTTTGTGCTATTTCGAGTTTAATTCATTTCGAGTTCAAGTCAATTGAGTTTAATACTCGAGTTAATCAAGTTTCGATCATTGTGGATTTGGGCATTTTGAGATCAAGTTAATTGAGTTCAACAGTTTGGTTAATCGGTTTTAGGTCAATTTTACACTCATGTTTACTGAGTTTGGTCATTTTAAGTTTAAATTATTTTGGATTAACTGTCTGAGTCAATTCCGGTATAAGTTATTTCAGTTCAAATAATTTAAAATTCGAATTGTTAACTGTTTTATTTAAATAGATTAAATCGAATGTGAATTTGAATAAATTAATTAAATATTTTAAATTTAAATTAAAATTGACAGATTTAAGTGGAAAGGGAATTGGGTATTTGTTGTCGATGATGAGGAGTTTTGCTGGGCCGGTTTGAGTGGATTGGATGGCATGGATTGCTTCCGTGTTTAATACGCGGCCTTTGACGAGAGGGCCATGGTTGTCACGTGGGGGCAGTATAAATGAAATCGAATTAAATCAGGTTGGACTTTAAAAGGTTTGTTGACTTTTGAGTTAACTTTTGTTAGCTAACCTCCATTATACGAGACAGAGACTATTGTCCATTAAACCCAAAATTCTGAAACGAAAAGTCACATTACGGTATCTGTTTTAGCAGTCTACAACAGAGACGGCGTTAATGGCCAGTAGACAGGGTTTAGTCCAGATCTTGTAGTCCTATCTGTTCTGAAACTATCTATAACTTCATTAGATTTTCATTTTTCTTGTAAACTTCAAGCCATCCAAATACATCTTTATAATTTTCACTAAACCTTTCCACGGCTGGATTACACAGATCAAACTTTAAATAAAATTTTTATAATATTGGATCGATTTGAGTCCAGTTGAACTCAGACTTGAGTAAAAAAATTTTAAAAAGATTATAATATAATTCGAACTAACCTATGAACAAGTCTAATTTCTATTTCGT
>JBBYHL010032947.1:0-10264 GCA_038381835.1 Adansonia madagascariensis
GCAATGGATGTTGATTTGGATATTGCTATTATAATTATTAGTAGAGATGCAAATGTGAATACTTCGATATTTATTATCCAAATCTACATTACTTAGACGAATAACAAATTTGGATATCTAAATCTACCATCCGTACCAGCATTTAATTAAATGTAAATATTATTTTGTAAAATGTAAATATCTATGCTCAATAAAATACTTAAACCTTAATTTTAAAGATCAACCTAAGACGCTTTACCAAATGAGTTAATCTTAGATTGTAAAATAGCATACTAGTAATTATTTAAAAATACTTTTTACAATAAAATATAATAATAAATTAATTAATTATGTTAAATACCTTTAAATCGTAGATATGCTTGGTAATTTAATAAAATAATGCTGGATAACTTTAATCAACATAATTAGTTAAATCACAACAATGGCAAGATTTATTTCATCTATATATTATATATTTTCATCTCTATGAGAGTTAATAGGGGTATAAAAGACTTTTTCACTCACTATTTCAATTTATATTAGGAGTAAATTGAGAATTTTAAACTTTTATAATTAATATGATTTGTATTTATTCCTCTAATAAATTCCATTTTATATTACTATGAAAAAAAAAAGTTTAATTAATTAATTGTGTCTTTGTCATTACATTTGCTTCACGATTTACATTTATTGTCTTTTAATTTCTTTTGAGTGTACATATTGTAGAAGGAGAAAAATTTCGACCAATTACAAATTATCATGTGTAAATTGAAAATTTTTTTAATTAAAAAATTATCAATTAAATTCTGCATCACCATGTGCAATTGATGATATCATAAATAAATATTTATCTTTAATTAAATTAAAATTAATTTAGAGTTTTATCTCTAATTAAATTAAAATTAATTTAAAGATAAATAAAAGAGTTTTATCTTTAATTAAATTAAATTAATTACGAGATAAATAAAAGAGTTTTGTCTCTAATTAAATTAAATTAATTAAAAGATAATTCATCAAGATAAATTAATTAAAGAAGTTATATTCTTTAAGAATTCTTTTTTATTTGGCTTATTGGCACTATAAAAAGGGATCTCCACCAAAGCTTTTGAACAAATTGACAAGCCTGAAGAGAAGAAGCATATTTTGAAGATTTAAGTCCTCTCAATGTCTCAAGAAGTTTTCTCTCAAGAACGCGGAGAACACGGCTTTCATTCTTCAAGAAGCTGCTCTCCGATTCTATTTCAGAAACAGAAATGAGTTAAATTCCTTTTGTCAAGTTCAAGTCTAGAAGACTTTTGAAGTAGACTTCAGCGATTCAAGATAAAGTCTAGAAGACCCTTGGATCAAAGTTTTTATTGAAGAAAAGAATCAAAGGATTTTTTTATTTTAAAGAACATTCAGAGATTACAACTCAAGTCTGATAAATAAATTTGATTTATTTGTCTCCAAATTTTTTTTATCATATTTTTGACACGAAATTTGTGTGTACAAATTTTTGGCACGCCTGGTGGGATGATCTCTGCCTTTCATCTATTTTCTTCAAAATTCAAGTTATCAAGTTACAATGGCTCCCAAAAAGAACCTTGTCAACAAACTAACTCTTAAACTTGCTCGTGCTGATCCTGCAGTCTACCCCGCTTCATCAGCCAGCATTGATGTCACTACTCATCCCTATGGCACTACGGCAAAGACTAAATCTCTTTATGAGCTTTATGATCAGACTTCTCTAGTGCTAAATCAAAATCCACTCTTTGAGACTTTTTCAAGTCAAGACTCAAAATAAGTTTCTGTTGAACAACTTGATTTTGGATCAAGTCTAACTCACCAAAAATCATCCAAGGAGCAAGATATCTGTTCAGGCAGTAGCTCCAAACCACAATCTCCTCCAAAATTAAGCTTTAGAGTAATGAATGTCATGACAACTAGCACCACATCACTTGAAGAACAAGTTGCAATTTTGGCAAAATCTGTTGAAACTCTTGTAGCAAGTATCAGAGAAAAAAATGAATAGATTGCCTTCTTGATGGATAGGATGGGTACTTTCACTAGAAAAAAAATCAATGGCCTCAGGTGAAAATAGTCAATCAAATCCTCAAAATGATGTTAAGAACTCCAATACTGAAGATGCTATAGAGTTAAAGCAAAAGATTAGTGAAGTGGTTACAATAAGTCAACTCAAAGATCTTATCAAAGAAACTATCAAGGATCAAGTTGACAACGCCACTCAACCTTCATACACATATGCAAAGCCATATTCTCCAAGGATTGATCGTTTAAGGATGCCTAAAAATTACCAACCTCCAAAGTTTTAGTAGTTTGATGGAAAAGGAAATCCACGCCAACATGTTGTACATTTCATGGAAACTTGTAATAATGCTGGAACCTATGGAGATCTTATGGTAAAACAATTTGTTCGATCCTTGAAGGGTAATGCATTTGATTGATATACGGATCTTGAGCCTGGAACGATTGATAGCTGGGAATAACTTAAGCGAGAATTTCTCAATCAATTTTACAGCACTCGTCATATCATTAGCATGATCAAACTCACTAGCTCACGCCAATGGAGAGATGAACCAGTGATTGATTACATCCATAAGTGGAGGAATTTAAGCCTTAACTGCATAGAAAGATTGTCTGAGTCTTCTGCACTTGACATATATATACAGGGCATGAATTGGGGCTTACGCTACATTTTTCAAGGCATCAAACCTAAGACCTTTAAAGAGTTAGCTACTCGTACTCATAACATGGAGTTAAGTATGTCATCTTCTAAAAATCAAGATCCTCCTGTGCAAGAGTCGAAAAAGAGCAAGCAAAAGCAAGACACCCAAAAAGGGGGGCAAAACCTTTGCTAATAAAGGAGAAATTAACAATCCATGGCTATGGATACCAAGCCTCTTAAAATTTCTCCTAAGTCAAAATAAGCTCAAGAAGCAAAATCTATGCCTGACAAAAACAAAGGCAAAGCTAAAGTTACCTTGAAGGAAAGGTAAGAAAAGAAGTACTTGTTCCCTGATTTTGATGTTGCTAGTATATTAGAAGAACTTTTGAAGACTAAGTTGATTCAATTGCCAGAGATGAAACGGCCTGAAGAAGCTAATAAAGTTGATAATCCCAACTATTGCAAATATCATCGATTAGTTAGCCACCTTGTAAAAATGTTTCATCTTGAAAGATAAAGTCATAGCACTTTATGAAGAAGGAAAGATTGAATTTGAAGAAGAAATAGTGTTGACGAACATGACCTCAATCACTATGGTGCCTTATTTCTCAAATAGAACCATAAAATTTGGCTCTTTTGATCCCATTAGACTCTCTTCAAACATAAATATAATAGTGGATCTCCAAGTGATTGGGGGCAACCATTTGTTGTAGGAAGAAAATATGGATGATGATAGCTGGACATTAGTCACACGTTGAAGAAGTAGAAAGCAAAATCTTTCAAAACCAGTAAAGGTCCTCATAAGTGCTAAGATGATTGGATGGCAATGTAAAGCTCCGAAGCCCAAAATGCCCCTGATAAATCAAGTTCATCTAAGCAGAAAAATTTGACTTGGAAAAGGTCACGAACCGGTCACTTTAAATGAATACATGCCAATCCAATTCAGAAATGAAGATTTGCTCCATATAACTTGTTACAATATTGATGGTGATGAAGAATTCAAAGATGAAAACAATATAGATATAGTCGCGATTGGAGCTAGAGATCATTCTTACGGCTCGAGCATTAGCTTCACTGATGAAGATCTACTGCTAGGATTCACTCCTCATAATCAACCATTGTTTGTCATAGGATTTACTTGTGAATAAAAGATCAACAAGATTTTGGTGGATGATGGTTTCACGGTCAATATACTCCCTTTAAAAACAATGAAGGAATTGGGAGTTCCTTTAGATGAAATGATGCAAAGTCATCTAATGATTCAAGGATTCAACCAAGGGGGGTAAAGAGCTCTTGGAAAGCTTAGACTTCAACTTTTCATTAGAGATATAGAGTCACATCCACTCTTTCATGTGATTGATGCCAAAACAACATACAATATATTACTAGGACGATCGTGGATACATCAAAATGGTGTGGTTTCCTCCACTCTTAGTCAATGCTTCAAGTACTGCAGAAATGGTCAAGTCAAGACAATTGTTGCTGATGTTAAACCATTTACCTCGATTGAGGCTTATTTTGCAGATGCTAAGTTTTATGTGGAGGGCTCTTTCATTGAAAAAGTAATGACCGCTCCTGTGAAAGAATTGAAGCAAAAGGAAAAAAAATTTACCCCTTCCACCAACGAAGATAAAATCAGTCAAGGTTTAAAGAATTTGACTCTGCCCCTCACTAACTTGGAAGAATCAACAATTCTTAAACCTCATTTGAAAGGATATGTCAGGCCAGTTGAACAATCACTCTTTGAACATCAAGATTTTCCTTCCCATTGAGCTAGAGGTTTTGACCCTAATGCCTATAGACTATTTTTCAAAGCTAGATATAAGCAAGAAGATGTTGTTAAGTTGACAGAAAAACCTAGCAATGCAAAGTCACGAAGTCCAATCAAGGTTTCTCAAGTCTGGCAAAAAGAGACTGATCATGTCTAAATGCCCAAACAAGGACTTGGATTTTCTCCATTAAAATTAAAGATTCATAAAAAAAAACTTCAAGTTATATAAATGCGAAGGAAATTCTTGATGAGTAAAAAGATTCAATAGAGCCACCGAAACCTTCAATGTTTAGTCATTTGGGAACACGTTCAACGCATGTCTCGGTGTTTGACCGTTTGAGCATTCAATTACCTCGAAGGTTAGTGTTTGAGTGGATAGGGCCAAAAGCTGATGAAGCTTCTATAAGTGAGCCGATACTCGTTCATACAAGGCCAGGAAGTTCGAACTCCAAAAAAGACAACCAAAGCCGAAAAAGAAAAATCTTAACCTTTAATGAAACGAGGGATTTTCATAGCAAAATCCCTTCTCGAATGAAAAGACAAAGCGAGTGGGAAGTAACTACTAGTGAAGTTTTAAAGGCTAAAAAGCATACAGTGGTGATAACCAAGCAGGATGTATCTTCAAAGGAAGAAAAGTTTGAAGAAATTGAAATAGTCACTTAGCATCATTATCTATAAAGGAAGCTGATGAATAACCACAGGAACAAGATGCTCAAGAAGCCGCTTCATCATTTGAAGAAGCAAATCAGGCTACCATTGATGAGCTAAAAGAGGTTAACATCGATACTTGTAAAGATCCACATCTAATTTTTGTCAGTGCTTATTTGTCTTCAGAAGAAGAAAAAGCTTATCTTGATCTTTTGATTGAGTACAGAGATGTCTTTGCTTAGACCTATAAGGAAATGTCAGGACTTTATTCAAAAATAGCTATGCATCATCTGGGTGTCAAAAATACTGTCAAACCTATCAAACAAGCTCAACAACATTTTCATCCTAACTTAATTCCTCAAATTGAAGCTCAAGTCAATAAGCTCATTAAAGCCGACTTTATTAGAGAAGTTAAGCACCCTACTTGGATATCAAACATTGTCCCAGTAAGAAAGAAGAATGGTCAACTTTGAATTTTTATGGACTTTTGTGATTTATATAATGCTTGTCCGAAAGATGATTTCCTTTTTTCTCTAACTGAGATAATGGTGGATGCTACAACTGGTCATGAGGCTTTGTCTTTCATGGATGGGTCATCTGGTTATAATCAGATTCGCATGGCTCCAAAGGATGAAGCACTTACCACTTTGCGCACTCCAAAGGGGATATATTGTTACCAAGTTATGCCTTTTGGGTTAAAGAATGCTGGTGCTACGTATCAAAGAGCAATGCAAAAGATCTTTGATGATATGCTTCACAAAAATGTCAAGTGCTATGTGGATGACTTGGTTGTGAAGTCGAAGAAAAGGGTAGATCATCTTATTGATCTCCGTCAAGTATTCAAAAGATTACACAGGTATAAATTAAAGATGAATCCACCAAAGTGTGCTTTTGGTGTACCGTCGAGCAAGTTTCTAAGGTTCATTGTGAGATATCATGGTATTGAGATTGATCAATCGAAGATAGATGTGATCATGAAAATGTGATTATGGTACTTAATTTTTTAATTTTGTGAAATCAAAAATGTTATTATTATGATATTTATTTTTTAATTCCGTAAAAATGATTAATCTTATGTAAAAAAAAATCTCTTAAAATAAAAAATAATTTCTTAAAAGTGAGTAATTTGATATAAAATACTTTCACAATAAAAAATATTAACGTGCATTATGTAAGTAAAGCAAGAGGCTTTGTTGATGATCAAAGCAACCAAATTTTGCATCCCAGGTTCGAAAATAATGAATGATAAAGATTGAATGCTCACCTCCCATCAATCTACCTTTGACTTGTCATCTTCTGGTCTACATCAGTTGTTCTATCTGGTACTCTCCAATCCAAACCATTCAAGAATACCATTGAGAGAATTCACGAATATATGAGATCAGTTCCTGAATATCTGGAAACTGTGCCTAACATAACAGTCCTGCATGAAGCACACGCTTTTTGGTGCCCAGATTTCAAAGAATGAAAAATTGGATTGGAGGTCAATTCATCAGACCTTCGAGTTTTTGTTGAACTGATCAATTTAACTATAAAAAATATACTGAACTTCCCGTCTTATATCTTAAACCAAAAAGAAAAAGCAGGTGGCCAAATATAGATTTTGCTTGGGCCATAGCAGATGGCTTAAGTTTAATGTATTTGGAGAGAGTATGTTAAGACTTAACCATTAAGTTGGCTTGATCAGCTTTTTTTTTTTTTTTTTATTCCTAAATTAAACGTTTAAAAGTAAAACTCCTCCATTCACTATTTTTTATCCAAACCCTAACTTCCTCCTTATCTCTTTTTACTTTCTCTGTTCCGTGTGGGTCAACGGCTTTCTTTCTATGTTTCTTCTTCATCAATCTAGATGGATTAAATTTTATTGTTTTCCCTTTAGCAAGAGATTGATGCCGTAAATTTTGTTGGAGACTTTCTTTTTCTTTTAGTTGTTGGTTATTGGTATGATTAGTGTTTTTTTTTTTTTTGGGTGAACTGACTGGTTTTATTGGATTTTTCTCAGTTTTTTCGATAATCGATTTTTGATTTTTTATCGGTTCTTCTCGAATCAATAATTTTTTGATTCTATCTATGATCTAGAATTACCAACCTATCGATTTTCAATTGAACCAATCAATTTGATCTGATTTTTTATCACTGCCTCCTATCGTAAGTTAGATTTTTTTTCTTCCCTAATTCATATAAGGTAACCATATTCCTTTCGTATGGAATTTTATTTTCAATGTAACAAGCTATCAACATTGTCTCAAAATTAGACAATATAACATTAACCATATTTGGATTCCCTTATGAAAACTTCTAAATGTAGTACAAATTGTTTTTCTTTGTTTTGGAACTTTACCAATGTTATTGTATAACTTCTTATTCACTAATTTCAGGTTAATTAATTAATCAATCAGTTAATCTTTATTTTTTTTACTCTATTTTGAAAATATTCAGGTGTAAGGGCATCTACTTCGTTATAAAAAGATTCCTATATTCTCTTTGGTTTTTCACCTCAACATTAGCAAAAATGAATTTTCTCCTGCCGGCATACCAGAGGAGGAGTTGTAGGAGGACCTACTTCAGAAATGATTAAGTGGAGCTAGAAACCTTATCAATTCGGAATACACATAGCTGCATCCAAGCGTTTACTGTTAATACCTAAATAACCTAAAACTCTCTTGGCTTAGGTTATTGTGGTTCTCTTAACTATATACCTAAGCTTGGCTTACCATTCTAGATAAGGCTAACTGAACTTACCAGACTGCTGCACTCTTTGGGGGCTGAGGTTCAATCTTCAATTTATTGCCTGTGTAATAAATAATAATGGTAAGGTGTCAAGGGATCACCTCTTTTTTTTTTGCCAATTCTCTACTCTGGCAAATCTTGCAGCATTATTCATTCAGAGATCCTGATCTTACGAAGGGAAAAACTTTTGTTGCACTTATAGGTTTCGTTTGGACTTTGGACTGCTAGTGTTACCATCTTTGATATTTAGAAAGCAAGAAATACCTCAGGGTCTTAAAATATCATTCAGAATCAAATTGTTCATCATTTATTTCATATTAATCGTGCAGAAAAATTCAAATAAAAAATTTTCATCATGTGTCTGATCATATCTTGACCATATTTTGACTGTCCGTGCTTCATAGCTACAGGTTTGAGGCCTCCAGAAAAGATCCTTCTCAGATTGCTGTGTTCAATCAGATTATTGCTGATATAAGACCACCGATGTAGAAGGCTTCTTGCAATCACAGCCGAACCATTGAAACAGGAGACTTTGTGATAATTGGGGTCTTTGACACTAATTGTTGTCTGTTTTCTTTGTAATTTTTTTTTCTTATGACAATTTAAAATTTGTAACTTTTTTTGGTAATTGATCATTGTTTTACAATCTGTCTTGTTAATATCTCACTCATCCAGAAAAATTAATTGCATCATCTAATGGCCTATGAAACTATGATTATTTCCTACTTTTTTGCGTTTGTTTTTCTTCCCTATAGCTAAATATTATTTATTCTTTTTCTAGAAAAAATAACTAAAAAAGTCGAAATTCAAGTTTTGGCTAAAATAATAATAAAAAAGATTTTTTAATTTATCACTTTATCTAGATAAGTCTTTATTATTTTATTACCCAAATAAGCCTTATGTCTTTAATTTTTAAGTTATAACTTTTAAGTTATAACCAAATAAACTTTTAACCTTTAATTTATACCTAAAAAGCTTTAACTTTCAACTTATATATAAGTAAACCTTAAAATAAATCAAATTTTCATTTAAAATAAGAGTTTTTTTTAGATATAAATAAAAAGATAAAAATTTATTAGAATATAATAAAAATAAAACTTATTTAAAAGTGAAAAATTCAAAAACTTTTTAACATAATAACCTAAAAAAATAATTTTTTTTAAAGAGAAACTGCGTTATTGATTAACAAAAGTAAAGTAATTAATTTGAAACCCTATACAAGATAATTTCTAAGCCCAAATGACATTTTTACTTGGTCCACAAAAGCCCAAATGATAAATCTCTAATTTGAGGTTGACAAAGAATAATGGCCTTTGAGAATGACATATAATATAAAGCTGCCACTAAGGGCAAGGACTAGTGTGATGCATGTATTGATACCTGTTTCAAATTGTAAGCTTGAATGTATTATTCAAGTGGTAGAGGCATAGTGCTGACAAGAAAGGGCTACAACCACTATTAATTCAAGTGGGCAACATGCCCAAAATAATCTCTTCTCAATTCTCAATATATCTCAGTGCTTTATATATATATATATATATATGCAAACAAATTCCATAATAATATTTGTAACATGAGCCTTAAGGAACAGTCCATATCAGGGAAAAGGAAAGGAAATGCTTGGCGTTTTAGTATAAACTTACAAACGCTTTCCCCTATCCAAGACATTTTATTTTATTTTTAAAATATTTGTAACATGAGTTTCAAAAGTTTTAAAGAAATAATTTCCTTCTTCAATGTTCCCTTCACTTTGACCTGATTTTGTTTTAGGGTAAATGAAAAACAATGAAAGATCTAACAATTTGAATTTTTAGTACTAAAGTAGTGCCATAAGTACGAGTAGGATGTGTAGTTGGGGATTTAACCTGACTATTCGATGTGTGTATATACCCACCCCTCTAGCCTAGCATGGAAAGAATTAAATCATAAAAGTTAGCAAGTTGTTAAAGACTTTTTTTTTTTTCTTTTTAACGTAATAAAAAACAATCTTTTCTTATTTAATAAATTTTTAATTAGGTAAGGCAATTGCATGCTTCAGGATAAGTAAATGGCTTTTTATTTTAAGTAAATAAAAAAGTTATTTATTTGTGTCGTATTTATTATTTTTATATTATATTCATATTTTTTTATTAAACTAATCATTATGCCACATGCGTTACATGTGATGTTACGTACTATTTATTTTTGAAAATTTTAATCTATTTTCAAAGGTATTATAAAGTTTTAATCAAAAACTAGTACTACTTTCATAGGATGAAAAGCAAAAATTATATTAGTTGTATTATGTTTGACAATTTCAATTTTCTAAGAGATTAATGAAGTCTTTGCTCGAACTATATTAAAATTATAGTAGAGATATAAACCGGTTGATGAAAGATAATAAATCCTTTGGATAAAAAAACATTCATTAACTATGCAAATATTCAATAACTTTTTATTGAGAGATGCAAGAACATTATAAGCTGAAACGC
>JBBYHL010032958.1:0-10264 GCA_038381835.1 Adansonia madagascariensis
CAACCTTTGGAAACTATAGAAGATGTAGATACCAGCTGCTAGAGAAATGGCTCAATGCAATCAAGGAAAATAATAAATTCAAAATTATGGACAGCAAATTTTTAGGCCTAGTTTCCAACCTTATTATTCGACCCAAGTTCAAGGAACCTAAGTTTGAGAAGTACAATGGGACCACAGATCTGATTGCCCACATCTAGATGTATTGCTGAAAAATGGTCGGGTATGAAGAAAACAAGTAACTTTTAATTCACTACTTCCAAGACAATCTGACCACGGTAGCTTCTCAATTGTACAATGAACTAGAAAGAGCTAAGATCCAAACATTGGTTGATCTTGCCAAGGCCTTTTTAGACCAGTACAAGCGTGTTTCTAATTGGGCACCCAATAGGTTATTTTAAGAAACATGGAGAAAAAGCCCATCGAGACCTTCAGGCAATATTGCACAAAGATGGAGGAAAGAGGTGGCACAAGTACATCCACCATTAAATAAGAAAGAGATGACCACATATTTTGTGGAAACACTACATGCTCCTTTCTATAACAAAGCTCATTGGAATGCCATAAAAAACTTTACTGATCTACTCAGGTTTAGGGAAATGATTGTGAATGCCATCAAAAGTGGAAAACTTGAGAAAAAGCAAGCCACCCTAAAATAAGGGAAGGAAAATACATGTAGATAAAAGAGAAGAGGTCTAAGCCATGATCTCTAATGGCTAGCTAACAAAAAGTTTTACCTTTCATCATCTGTGTGCTGCAAGCCAAATGGTTTACCCCACCAGGGGTAGTTTTGCATCAAATCCATACTCAAGTTTCTACCCACCAACATCTCATCCAACACACAACCCAAAATCGATGACCCTAGTTGGATCAACTCATTAGCCAAAAGGGTTAAGGAGTGCTCAAAAAAGATAACAAGGCAGTTGGGATAGAACTCCTATAAAATCAATCCTATACACCAAATTACTCCCCTAACTTATCCAAGATCAATTGATTGCACTAATATGCTCTGAACCTCTAGAACCACCTTACCTAGAAGGTCATGACACCATTGTTTACAGATAACACATAAACTGTATGAGTCATTGCATAGAGGAATATAAGGCTCTCAAGAGGAAAATGCAATGATTGATTGAAGTAGGGTAGCTAGATCTTGATCAACTGTGAAACCGGATGTGTGAACCTAGGATAATAGGGGCATTGCAAATTAGCGTGCTTCATGTGAAAAGTTTTAGTCTTTGAAATGTCATCTTTTATGAAATCAACATGTTTTGAACTTTAAATATGTATTTAATGAAAATATGATATTAAAAATCTTGAGAATACTAGTGGGTGCTTGCATTCTTTATTTTTTTAGGTTTTTCCATGAATAAAAATGACTAATTAAAAGATCCAAAACTTTAAAGAGTTAGTTTAAACCATGACCATGCGACCACACCAAAACCATCAAACAGACAAAATAATTAACTTAGGCTAGAAACGATGAGGGCCAATTAATTTTAGACCCTTTGGGAACCAAACAAATGTGAAATTCTCTTTAGAATCCTATAGGCAGAAATTTGAAATGTATCAGAATTGTACTAAAAACATCTACTTTTTTTTGACAAACCAAAACTAAACTACCAAGCCATAACCTAAAAGCTTATCAAATCATATCCTAGGGCAACATTACAAAACTACCTTATGTCCCTAGCAAGACTTTCTGGACCATATCTCTTTTTATCAATTCAATACATTTAAATCATTTCCTAAAAACCTTTCTCAAGGCACGTTTTAGGTCTTACCATAGCTCCTTGGCCCTAGTTTCTCCCTATCATTTTGACACCCCAAGATCAGAATTCCTTGTTAACGCATGTTACCTATAGCCTAAACCTCTGCATCAGGTAATTTATAATAAATGGAAAATGAAAAAAAGAGCATGCCCTAGTGTGTAGAGTGAAAAAGGGAATTAAGCATCAATGTGAGAAAATAGAGGAAAATGACAATTAAATGCAACATCATTTGATTTAGATGTTCAAAATATTTTTCCAAGGGACTTTTTCCAAGGAATGACTCTTCAACTATGCTCAAGATGAAATGACTATCCTTTATCATCCTTTCACAAATTAAAAAATTATTCTCCTTGTTACCTTATTTGAGCCTACTGAATTCATATTTTTGAAATCTAATCAAGGATCACTTCTAATATCAGGAGGTAAGAAGAAAACCTATTTAAGGAATGTGAAGGCAGGTATCCTATTCTAAAATTCTAAAAATGCTTGGCATTAACGGGCAAATATGAAATGTACCAAGTTTCAAAGTTTGAGGTTCTCTTAAAAAAATGATGAAAAATCAAAAGCAAAAGCATAAAATGAAAAAAAAAGAGAAGAAAAAACAACAAAAATAAAACAAGTAAAAGCAAAATTAAGAAAAGTGAACAAAAGATCAGGAAATAAGGACATAGATGCCCTCATGGAAAGAAATGATCCTAAATCCAATCAGCCCTAAGCACTAAATATGGGTTTTATAACTTTTTTTTCAGAACCATGAACCTGGGCACACATTATGTTTCTAAAAAAATACATTTTGATTAAGCATGGCCATGCAAACTAATAAACCTATTCTTTTGGAAACTATTCTTTTGATAAATATTGAGCCTTAATAAGAAGCATAATGAAGCAATCAATCAAAAAAATGAATATAAAAAATGGAAAGACTAAAGTTGCAGGGTGAAAACCCAAAACAAATAGTCTAAAGCAAAATAGATAATTTTTTGTGCCACTCATAGGGTTACTAAGGTCTCAACAATGAAATCATCACTCTAAGGAAATCTAAGGACAATTGCCATCATCCTAACTAAACAGGCCAATTGCCATTCAAGAAATTTTCCAACCTTCAATCATCAATCTTCAAGAGACTTAAATGTCATGCTAACTTGGGAGTTTCCATCAAACGAACCTTTGACATAAAAAAGATGTCGTGAAAAAATACAAGAGCTTTTCAAATCTTAGGGTAAAACTAAGCCCAGTGGATCTTTTAACTTGGAAAAGGAACTATTAAGAAAGTTTAGGAAATGAACCAACCAGGGTTTTAGTCTCTACACCCTTCATGAGTATACATGTCATTATTTGTATAGACATGTGTTCCACTTCTAGCATATCTCTATCATTATTGACTCTAACATTTGCATTATTTCTTATGCATCTAGATCTTAGCTAGTCCTAACATTTGCACTCACATGCATCGTACCATCATGCTTCCATATCCTCAAGCATTAGCACCCATATTCATCCTCATTTATGGGTTTTCACTCTTATGTGCACTCTATTCACATCTATTCGCACTCATGATCATTCCTATTCACATGCATTAGCAATTAATGTATTCCCTTTCATAAGCATCTGCACACATATGTGCTTTTATTTACTAGTGTTCACATTCACATGCATTTTTACCCATATGCTTTAGCGTTCAAGTGCATTCACATTTACTTACCTTCACACTGACGTGCATTGTTACTCATGAGCTTTTGCACTTACATGCAGTCTTGCTCACATACTTTTGCTCTCACATGCTTTTTCACTCATCTTCCTTCACACTTGTGTGCACTATCACTCATTAGCATTTACACTAAAGCACATTCTCACCTACCTACCTTAGCATCCGCGTCCATTCTCATCCATGAGCATTGGTAACCACGTGAATTCTTACTTACCTACCTTCGCACTTACATGCACTCTCATTCATAAGCATCGGCACTCATATGCATCCTCACTCATAAGCATTTGCACTCATGTGCATTCCCTTTTATATCTACTCACACTTACATGCATTTATGTCTACATGCATTTGTAGTCACGTGCATTCGCATTTCCATACAACTGTATTCATGATCATTCACCATGTCACCTCACATGCATGTGCATTATTTCATGCACATGGGCATATTAGCAAAAATTGTAAGCATTGCTATCAACTTGTTCAAGATATTTGTCCCAGCATCACATCTATTAAGATTGTCAATCAAAAATCTTCAAGAACCTCTCTCAAGGATATCTTTACAAAGGATTCTAACAAAAACCTCTTTTGACAACTTTTTAACAAAGATTTCACATAAAGAGCCTCTCTTGAGGATACTTTCTCAAAAACTCTTAAAGCCTCTCTTGAGGACATTTTTTCAAAAAAAACTCAGAGCCTCCCTTAAGGACATTTCTTTAAAAACTTCCAAAATCTCTCTTAAGGATGTTTCATTGAAAAACATCCAAAGCCTCTTTTGAGGATGTTTTATCAAAAACTTTCAAACCCTCTCTTAAAAATATTTTAAAATTTCCCAAACCTCTTTTGAGGACATTTCTCCAAAAACCATAAAGCTTTTCTTGAGGACATTTCCTCAAAAACATCCAAAGATTAAGAATGAACCTTGGAACCACAGTTGGTCTTAGCCTTAGACCTTCTTATTTTGAAAACATTCTTTAAAACCTTCTCTCTAGCATACCTTACCTAAAAGATAGAACCATAAATCCTTTTTTTTACCTTTTACTAATAGTGCCCTGAAAATTCAGGTTAGTCAACTTGGACTACTAGAAATAATCCTTTTAGTCAAACAAAAAAAATCAATCCATCCAATTTGTGAGAAAACCCAGTCAAAAGAATCCTAAACACAAGTTAATCAAGCTCAAGAACATTTTTTTCATAATTATAGGCCTTCCATGCTCTCCAACAATAACTTTGACCATTCAAAGCCGCTGGACATCTAGAGCAAGATTAATAAACCCTTAAATAAGAGGCACCTTATTGAACTCTTGGATAAGCAAATGACTAAAAAGTTGTAACCAACTGTTGGATTAGGCTTCTAAAACTCATGACATTTGCATCACTCAAGCATGCATTTGCATCTTCATGCATCAACTATAAAATAATTAATGATTTTTAGACACAAACTCCTAACCTTAAAAGTCAAACTAGCAAAGAACCTCTAGCAAAGATTCTTGTTTCCTAAAAACCTTAAAAGGCTTCGGGCAAGAATTCTTGATTTTACGAGATCTCAAATTAGTAAAACATCTAGGTAACATTTTTAAGCTAATATACCTTAGTCCATAAAGAGTTGGATGCCCATTCCTTTTAGTCTACAAACAGCTAGGTGTATGTTCCTTCTAGTTGTCCACGAAGAGCTAGATACATATTCCTTCTAGTTCACAAGGAGCTGTACACCTATTGAGTCAGTCCACAAAAAGCTAGGCACTAATCGAGTTCATCCATAAAGAGCTAGGCGTTAAACGAGTTCATCCATAAAGAATTGGATGCTAGGCAAATTTGTCCACAAAGAGCTAGGCAATAATCAACCATGTCCACAAAAAACTGGGCACTAATTGAGCTTGTAAAAAAGAGCTAGACTCTAGTTAAAACTATTCACAAAGAGCTAGGCACTAATAAAGACTATCCACAAAGAGCTAGGCACTAATTGAGCCTATCCACAAAAGAGCTGGGCACTAATCAAGTCTATCTATAAAAAGCTAAGCACCAATTAATTATGTCCATAAAGGGTTGGTGCTAATTAAATTGTTCATAAGGAGCTAGGCACCAATTGAGTCAGTCCACAAAGAGTTGGGCACCTGTCGAGTCCAAATCCACATTAGTTGTCACTTGTCTAGGGGGTCAAAACTTAGAAAACCTAAAAGCCCCATTAAGAGGTTAAACCTTACAAAAACTAGTTTAGACTTTTATCAAAATCACCGCCAATATATTATACCCATCATGATGACACACTAATTACATCTTATTTTTATAAACACTTAAGAGGCATTATCTTTCCCTAAATAAAATAGTGTTTATCTATCTTTAACCTCTTTTTTGATACTTTGCACTAACCAAAAAGAGGCAGCTGTAGACACTATATTTTGTTCAGGCTAATGTTTAACATCTTAGGACTTAATTGAACGGTAATAAAATAAAATAATAAGAATAAAAAAATGAAGAAGACTATCAAGTATCATTTTTCCAGGCACTTTTAGGTGACAAAGTGGTAAATGAAATTTTTTTTAAGGAAAGTTTGAAATGCCTAGGGATTATATTTAGAAAATGTAAACAAATGTTAAAAAAAAAGGCAATAAGAGTCATTATTTAAGGCATCATTAGGCCGATTCAGGTCTATTCAGATAAGCATGGATCGGTCATCCATCATTTCTAGCCATATTAAGAGGTTTGGAGAGTCAAAGGTCTATAAATTTACATTTTTTTCATGAATATATCGATACATAGACTTTATGTATCAATATAGGGCTCCACATCATCAAAATTCAAAATTTTACCGATTGTATGAACATAAAGCAAGTAAAGGGAAAAAACTATAGCAAGTATAGGGAAAAAACTAAGCTAAAACCAAAAAAAATATTAATAGGAGCATAAAAGTTACAGCTTTGAGGATACAAGCAAAAAAAAGTTTTCCAAGCTTTGTTGATTATTTTTTACACTTTTCTCCCACTTTCTTTGCATTCATATACATCTTATGTCATTTTAGCCAACTGATACTCATGAAGCCATGACTTTCCCAGGAAAACATGCACCTTTAAGTTTGTTTTGGTGATATCTTGAGTTGTTAAAGCCTTGATGTTGTCTAAAAATCACATTTTCATGACTCATGTTAAAATAGTCATTGTTTCGTTGATTCTTGGCATTCTTCATCATCTTTCATGCATAATATTTGATGATACATTGATATTTCATGCTGCTTATATGTTCTATTGAGCTTGGTAATGTTTTGTTATGGCTAGATGGCATAAAAATCATGTCTTTGATGTTGTAAAAATTGTCCACCATTTGTTTCATGACATGGAAATACTTCTTTACATGTTCATACCATCTTTTATGTTAACATGAGCATCCTTTTAATGATTCATGCATTTCTTTCCATTTCTTGCATTTTTTTAGCATGTTTCATGTGAAAAAAATGTTGTTCATTTGTTACATTAGCATAAGTTTGCCTTATATGCCATGTTTATATGTTTTACATGATTAAAAATGTTATCTTGATGTCTCTCTTTTGTGTGTATTGGTTGTAAAATTTTGATTTTTTAACCAAACCCCCCAAGGTAAGTTTATGCTGCCTCTAATAGATGGAGACTAACATAGATTTAATGTTTTCACTAAATTGATCCTCTAATCTTGGGGATAAATCAAGCTTTCCAGTCAAGCTTCATGGTTAAATGAGCTAAAAAATGCTACTTTTCAAAAGAAAAATAACATTTTTATTTGTTAAAAATGTTAGGCCTTGATCTTGAGTATAACACTCTTGTTTGTGGCATGGTCAATAGGTTGTATCATCGTCCTAAACTGCTCACAGATTATGGAATAAACTCACAACACCCATCTCACCCTTTTCTCTATGTCATGGTTGTTTGGATGTCCATGGTTCAAGTTTGATCCCAAAAAACTCAAAAAATCAAATAACACCCTATTTTTGCCTGAGCAACACTATAGTCATGACCTAAAAAACCATTTTCAAACCTTAAATGATTTTTCTAAAATTTTTTAATGTTTTTCCCATGAAAGGCATTGAATTACCTTTCCAATGGCATCTTTGCCCTCAGATTATTCCGAATAAGGGAGTTATGATTTTTCAAATTGATGCTATATAGAACTATTGGAATCAGTGATTTGCATTCTGGTTAGGTCATTTTGGCCTATCAAATGATTTTTCTTAATCTTTAAAATATTTTTCTTGAAAACTACGTGAAATTATTTTTTGAAAAGGTATAGTTTATGATTTAATGATCCCAAATAAGTCCAAAGTGATTTGTCAAAGTTTGTCACACTATTTCTTTTGCATGTGCTGTCACTGCTAAAATGACCATAACTTTAAAAATTAATTCTACTTAGAAAGTGCTTTTCTAGGATTTAGGAAATATTTTTACTTTAAACTCTACCAAGTCAACTTTTGATGGCACCTCGCGTAACCCTGAGACCTCTAAGTTTGCTTGAAATAATTTTGGGAAGAGAGATAGCGCAATGTTGTCCACTATTTTTCCACTCAAACAAATAAAACTTTCTTGAACCATCTTTTTGAGACATTCAAATGTCTAGACACATGTCTGACCAACTCTCTGTGGAGTCACTAATCACAAAGCGAGTTCTACGAGACTCGAATCAAGACCAAACAAAAATTAGTTTTATCTTTCACTTGAATCATTGGCTTTAATTTTAAAATACTAATTTTCACTAAATATTTGACTTTTCAAAAATCTTAAAAATTTCACGTTTGGGGATACTTCAACCCCATACTCTGAGGGGATACTCCAACCTTATTTTTACAAACTTCATTAAAATTCCAAAAATCATTAAAACTTTCACCATTGGGGATATCCAATCCCGTTTTTCACTTAATGACCTGAATTTTCTCTCTTGCAGATGTTGCTAGGCTTTTTAATCAAAATCTTGTTAGAAAAAATAAATAATCTTTTCCATTAGGGATACTCCAACCTCGTCTTCCAAGGGGATACTCTAACCCCGCTTTTTACTTAAAGCAAAAATCTTCTCTTTCCCAGACTTCCCTAAGCCTTTTAATCAAAACTCTCTTTTCCATACCTCAAATAACTATAAAGTCCAAGTGCATCTTAAAATTGTCATTTCGATTATTCTGCAATAATCCAAGATAATTATGAGATACATTCCAATCATCTCTCTTTTTTTAAGATTTTATGTGTCTATTTTTACACAAAGTTATTATACCTTTTTTCTCCTAACTAATATGTTTCCTTTTATGGTGTTTATTTTGCATTCATGTTTTCAAATTATTCTCAAAAACTAAAAGGCAATGTTCCATTCAGTATCTCTCTAGCTTTTGACAATGAATATTCAATTTTCAAAATTAAATTTAAAGATCACTTTAGCAAAAATCCTTATGTTCCTCACATCTTCGGGGGCATATATATGATGTAAAGTTTTCTTTAAAACCCAGATTACAATTTTTACACGAAATTCACGTATTAAAAAGGGATTACCAAAGTAATGACAAGATAAAACTGAGAAAACTAAAACCTAAGTAAGATAGGACTAGATGGTACCAATTTTGAGCATCGTGGGGTACTAATTCTTTCCTATGTTTAACCAACTTTGAACTCAATCAATGAATCTCTGGTCCTCGTAGACCTTGAAATCAATGATTTGAGTTTCATAACCCAAAAAATCATTTTTAATAGGCATCCGATCATGCCTAGCCCAAAATGATCGGTGTTGACTCCAAATCTTTGGCCATTTTTTGATGGCCATCCAAGACCAATTAAACGAGTGATTCATTCGACGGTTCTCCCACCGCTATCATCTCATCATGCCTAATTCAAATTTTGATCAAGGAATAACTCAAAGATACCAATTCTCATTCCCAATAAAAATCTTTTTTTTAAGTCATGCGCATCATCGTCCAAGCGATTCGAGTGGGGTATAGTGCAAGAAAAGGGAATGTCATAACATATTGTAATTTTTTTCTTAGGAATTAAATTTTCTATCAAAATATATTATATTCTTCTAATATGTTAATACATATGTGTAACTTAAAAATTTTTATCATTTTTGTTTAGAGGATAATTTAGTCAAAAATGTAAATTAGGAATCTAATATGCTTGTCAACCAAACATAAGAATCATATATTAAGGCTTGCTAAACCAAACACAGAAACAACATAATACTAGGAATGTGTTCTTGCTATCTCGCAAGGGGTATTTTATTACCAAAAGTAATAAAACATTATCTAAACCAAACCTGCTTTAAAGTTTTACAAACAAGTCAAGGTGGCAGAATCTAAAGCATTTAAAGAAACGATCAAAATGAGTCTTTAGTGCAGGTATCTAAAACATTTAAGGCTTTTAACAAATCCTTGATGGAGGCATCGTAAGAATTCAAGATTTTTTTTCATCGATGATGGAATTTAAAGCTTTTAAAAAAGCTGTTAAAACAACTCTTTAATGGAGGCGTCCAAAGCATTTAAGATCAATGGGGGAATTTAAAGCTATTAAGAAAGTTTTCAAAACAATTCTTCAATAAAGGTATATAGAACATTTAAGATCAGTGGTGCAATTTAAAAAAAAATCCTTAAAACAAGTCTTTGATGGAGGCATATGAAGCATTTAAGATTTTTTTCGTTAGTATTAGAATTCAAAGCATTTGAAGAAATTTTCAAAACAAGTTTTTAATGAAGGTATCCAAAGATTCAAGATTCTTTATTAGTGATGAAATTCAAAACATTCTGTCTAAGTCAAGTCTTTGGTGGTGGAATTTGAAGTAGTCAAGACTTTGA
>JBBYHL010032969.1:0-10263 GCA_038381835.1 Adansonia madagascariensis
ACAATGAACATAAAATGGCAACCCCAAGATCAGACAATATGCAGCAGAAGCAGCAGCAATTCTCTCAAAAGGATCAGACAACATTGGAGAACTGAACTAAGATGTAGTAAAATAAGTTTCTTTTTTACTAGTTTCAGCAGGGTTTTAAGGATTCTATAACCCAAAAAGGGCTTTGCCTAGTTAGCAATAAACTAATCAGGAAATCAACTAATTTACAGACATAACCACACGTCAAACAATGGCAAAGGTAACACCAATAGAAAATAATAATAAAATGCATTTAAAAAGGTTCAATAAGACGTCAACAGACTCACCAAAACCTATAAAAATCTATGTTTTTATATTTTATAACTTAATAATAAACTAAACGATAATATCCTATTTTTAATTTAGAATCACACAGATGAAGTTTGTAGAGGAGCTTTAGCATTCATGGCAACCTTACCATCACCACCTGTTGCCGCCCCCGCTGCCATCGTTGGATATGGCGCTACCTTGTAATACACCTGCCTTCCTGTCGAATCATAAGCCAGCTGTACATACGCTGACTCAGGAACCCCACACTTTGGCGGCATAACTGAGATTCCCTCAGGGTAAGCGCCCCCAACCTTTGAGGTTGGCACCGCATTGTAAACCGGCTGCTCTAAGTAAACATCGTGAACCAACCGCTGCACCCCGTAGTAAGGTTGGCCAGCTGGTCCAGTCACCTGTCGCAATGTTGGAGGCTGTTGATAAACTCCAGCAGCAGGAGCTGGAATCAGGTAAAACGGTTGGTCAGTTCCTGGGGCTAGTGCTACGGTCGCTGGTGCTTGATAAGCGGCGGTAGTTACACGCTGCTCCAGGAAATATGCCGTCGGAATCGGCATTTGCAACGGAGCTGATCCTGGAGCTGGTGAAGTGGCGATTTTGTCTGGCATTTTACAATAATCTTGTGTATTGTAAGCTCTAGGATTGGATTCATCGATTTTCCTTTGTAAAATGCCGTGTCCATGAGTAGGAGCAGTATGCATTCTCTGCAATTCCTGGATCTGCCTCTGAATCTCCGCCGGAGACACTACCGGGTCTGCTATCAGGTGCCGATCCTCCGATCCGCAGTCCGATCCTGCCGTCACATCCTTCGCAGTCAAGTCTTGAACAACCGCCGCCACCGGCTCAGGGAACGAATCCGGCAACTTCGCCTTATCCAAACCGAAAAGAAAATCAGGATTCGCACCCGGCACCACCGCAGCCGGAGGCGAAGAGCCATCCATATTCTGAACCTGCACTGAATTCAATGCGTCAACGAACCATTGCCGCTCTGACTTCGGTTCACTCCCACCAAACCCCGAATCCACCAACGTTGGTGGATTCAATGGAAACAAAAACAGCCTCAACCTCGCCGGTTTCGTAGACCCACGATGCAACCGATCGTTCTCCAACATCATATGATCGAGATCTTCATCATTCATAACAGAAATCAACGCGTCAAGATCTTCACCAGGAAGTTGATACTTCAAACAAACCTCAGAATCTCCACCGCACAGTGAAGATAACTTAGCCATAATAACAGAAAACTTGATGTTGCGATCAACGGCCAGGATCTTCGTATCTCCACCGACATAAGCAAGCTGGTTATCATGTGAACGAGGCTGGATTTTGCCCCCATAACTGCACATAAACTTAACCTTATAATTACCATTATTACTATTGTTACTAGTATTAGTTGACGGCGGCTCTTCCCATGACTGGTTTTCGCAGTCAATTTCTCGAGAACGAGGCGAAGAGTCGCCAGAATCCGGATAAGAAGAGTAGGAGAAGTTTTCCATTACAGGATTTTTGTTCGGTTTTTTCAGGGTTCCATTGAGAAAAATGAAGAACGGCGGAAGATTGAGATTTTGTTATGGTTTGAAGAGCGATGTGGGCGTAGTGGACCCAACTGGAAGTCGATGGATTGATTGAGAAGGGAAATAATCAAGGAGCGTGAAAGCAAATGTTTTTCTCTTTTAAAAAAGATTTTAAAAAAATACAAGTAATTTATATATATATATATATATATATATATTGCTCATAATTAATTAATTAATTAATATTTTTTGGTCATATTCAATACGTTTTTTTTTCAGATCTCATCTTAATATTTAATCAACGAATTAGGCAAATTAATCATTGAGTTAGAGCTGTTGCTAGTCCTTAATTGCAGGCCTATGTTGTTTGTTATTTTTTATTTTTTTAAATATTTATATTTAACATTCTTATTTTATACATATTTGAATAATAAATATTCGAACAATAATAAAAGATATAATTTTTTTTAAATTTTTTAAATATATAAAAAATTTATAAAATTTAAACATATAAATATCAATATAACTCGTGTCTGACGTAATTGTGTCTAAAGGCAAAGTCAATAATTTTATATTAAGGGGTCAGAAAAAAAAGAATAATTGTGATTAAAATATTTTAATTTAAAAAAAATTTAATGATCGAGAAAGAGTCGAAAAGGCTCCAACCTGCTTCTTTAGCTACACTCTAATTGTGTATGACAGTTACGTCGAGTCCGAATAAGTAAGGCCGTAATGTAACTAATTAAGAGTTCATTTGGATGAGCACTGATATTAATTTTGGTAAGATTGAAAAGAGTGATAACGGTAAAATTAATTATTATGATAATAAGTTGATTGTTGTAGCGACGAGATTAAAATTAACAGTAAAAAATATATTTAAATTCAATCGTAACAGTAGCGATAAGAATATAAAATGATCATTATAGGTATAAGATTAACTATGTATATATAATAAATAAAATACGAATATATTTATACTAAATAATAAAATAATAAAAAAATTATATATTATTAATATTAATTAAAAATTATTAAAATTATATTTATATTAAATAATAAAATGTAAATAAAAATTATATTTGCGTCAAATGATAATTAAAATTAATTTATATTAAATAATTAAAAATTATATTTATATTAAAAATAAATTAATATAAAATAATTTTAAAATAAATAATTAAAAAAAGTGAAAGATGGTCAAAGAGGGATTAATTTAATTTAATTAAATCCTTTTTTCCAGAATTCTTTCTTTAAATTGCAGAAGCGAGGATTCTCTCGTAAAATGTGAATGTCAAAACAGTTGATTTGCTTTGCTGTCTCGTTTTGAGTTTGAACAACTCTCCAGCTTAACTCCGTTCGCTTCGTTCAAAGAAAAAAAAACTACTTCAAGTTTTTAATAATGATAAGAATAATTAAAAAGATCATTTATGGCAAAGGCGGAGGACAACCCAGACCGTGGAACAATTAGGCTTTTAAACCAGATACCCGGCGGCAATGGCTCCAGCAAATGCACCTTTTTTCCTTGCGGTGTGGATCTGGATTTCGTATGTTTCTTTAATATAGTAACGCTCTCGCTCAATGATTTTTTTTTTTTTTCTTTTGATGTAAAGTGCAATTTCTGAACCCTTTTAGATCCGTCCTTCTACGATAGATTTAGTAATTCATATATTCATATTATATACGTATATTTTATTATATTATAATTATATTTTAGAGTTATATATATTTATACGTTTATAATTTATATTATATAAATTTTTAAAATGTATCTCGTATCATCTTTTTCATTTAAAAATATTATATTCGTATAATAATATCAAATATTATCAAATCTTATTTTTTGTTATGCTTTTTTTTTTTTTTTTTTGCTTTTAAAACGAAAGAAGTCAAATTCATAACAATTAACTTTAATCCAACTCATACAATCATTTTTTTAAATAATATTCAATAAAATTAAAATTTAAATCTCGACATTTATAATATTCACTAATTTTCTCTTTTCTCTATCAATCCAATAGAGGAACGATGCTTCGATTGTTTAGATCCCTGCTGTATTCTTTCTTCCATTGAAACACTGTGCATTGTTATTACCATGGCTTCATGCTTCTAAATTTGAGATTTTCGATTCTATCGTGGCCGCATTATTGACTGCATAAAGCTAATGTGTTAGGTATCGACCGGTTTGGTACGCAAGTAGCTATTTTAAAGTAGCATATGCTTTTATGTATTTATGCTTTATATTACTCAAACTTAAGCATAAATAGTAGATATGAATATATTTAATTTTTTAACTTTTTTTATATATTTTAAAAATATTAAAAATATTATATATTTATTTTTATGTTTAAATATATGTTAAACATAAATATTAAATACGAATATTTAAAAAAAATAAAAAATTAGAGCAATAATAACGCTTAAGCAGTATTCAATTAAGTTTGATTACATCGAATCGTCCCTGCATTCATCGAAGGCATCCATTCCAAGAAAACAGAAAATAAGACTTATTATTCTTACAACTCATTTCTGTGCCTGTGGACTCAGTTTGAAAGAAATGGCAATTGTTTTTGGATGAGATGATGTCTGTTTGAGTTTGCCTTCTTCGTCCTAGTAGAAAATGTTGATATTCTTATGTTGACCGACGTCTATTTAAGCGAGTTGCATTTCTTTTCGTAAAAAGAAATTGTAATTTGAAAATAAGAAATGATTAAATGAATTAACCGAGTCAGGTTACGGATTCAACTACTTCATTGTAATGCTTCTCATCAGCAACATCAGTTGGAAGATAAAGCTCACTAGGGATTTTTTCAGGATAATTGGTTGCTGCAGGATCTGATCCCATCGTACTACAACACCATAAAAACAGAAGAACAAGCTTTCAACAATATCTCTGGAGCAAGAAAAAGAGCTCTATTTCAAGTTATTAAAAAGATGTCCATGCTTACCTTCTATCAACAATAACTACAGATCGGAGCTCACAATTCGAAAAGCTGCAAAAATCTAGTGTTAGATATAAGTATTTGTCTAAGATAAATTTAAAAAATTATATATTCGTATTCATATTTATATATGTATCTGATACAAATATCAAACACGAGTACTATTGAAACTCACTGTTTGCATATTTCAGTTTTCAGAGATGGACGACAATCACTCCCGAAAGCAGATAAGGCACTCTCCAAGAACCTACTGTGTGTAACAATTGCAATTTCCTTTTCTTTTCGCGTCCACAACCTGCCGCAAGCAATAACTATATTATTCATATTTGAGATAAATGTCAAATATAAGTATATATTTGATACGCATAATTTTAAATTTTTTAAGTTCTTCATATATTACGAGGACAGCAACTCTTCATCCAGGTTTAAATATTTGTCGGACATGAATATTTTAAAAATATGAAAAGTAAAATATGATCTAGTCTGGAGCTATGCAAATTTAGTTCAATATATAATCTTTTAATAGATCTATCAATTGAACAAGTTAAGTTAGTTTTGTGTTGGGTCAATTAAGGTTAGATCCGTTATGATTTTGAAATTTTTAGGCTTTGGGTGATTCGATTTCAATTAGGTTTAATATTTGAGTTAATTGGGCTTAAGTCAAACATAATTTAACATTTGGGTATATTAAGTTCGGTCATTTTAGGTCCGGATCATTTCGAATTAGGGTTATTTTAGGTTGAAGCATTTTAGATTAGGGTCATTTCAAGTTCGAATTAATCGACTTTGAATTGTTAATTTTTTCTAATCAAATTGAATTGAATCGAGTTTAGGTCCAATGGATTGATTGATTTTTTCAAATTCTATTTAAAATTAATAGCTTTAATCTTTAGCCATTTCCAGTCTTAAAAAACTTGCATTTCTTTGCCTGCGTTGATCAAAACAAACCAATGGATCACTCACCAGTTTAAAAATTTCATTCCCCTAACTGCAATTTCTTCATCGTCTTCTCTACGATTAGCTTCCCATAAAATATCCTCATCGCTTTCTATCTATTGGAAAAGAAAAAAAAAAGGAAAAATTCCAATCAACCCATGTTAAATCATTAACGATTTAAATAATGATCACAATGATATTACTATTATTATTTTATAATTTTAATTTTGTTATCATTGATAAATTACAATCACGATAACCACAATAATATCTATTAGATCTATATGTGATCGAAAATATATTTATTACTATAATTTAAATCCTTAAATCATAACTATGATCATGAAAGCTATTCTAATTAAAATTAAGGATTTAAATTATAATCATAAATGCGTTTTCGATCATGTTTCGATTATTATAGTTGTGAATATAATGAATTCTATTGCTGTCAATTGCAGTAAATATCTATAATGAATATTAACGAGGGAAAAAGTCAAAATTACAAAATAACGACTATAATATCGTATTTGGAAGCTGCTACTTTAATGGAATTAAACTACTTACCAGAGAAAAATCAATTGCAGGAAAGAGAGTTCGGTAAAGGCTGATGCTGTTTCTTCTATCACATGGATGAACTCCCTGTGATTCAATGGTTAAACAAAATTAAAGTTAGTTTTAAAAGAAAAATCCGAAAGATCGATCCCAGAGATCTGAATTAATTTTCGATTTAATAAAGTTTCAAAGGAGATCATACCAAACGTTCTCGACAAATTTCGACTGCTAAAAATGGCGGGCAATTCAGACTTGAGATCTCAGGACGGTGGCTTCCGCCTACATCGGCCACCATTAATGGAGGAACGTTTATCCCATCATTATTAGATTCTTCACCGCCAAAGACTCCTACTGCAGTTTGCATGGCCCTGTAATGCCAGAATTTCTAAATCCATTTTTTCCAGACAGCTAGAGCTTGAGAACCCTTGAGTAAAAACTACAATTAAAAAAAAAATCCGATATATCGAATTCGGAAGTAAATATCAGATATGATTATACGTACGTATTCATATCTGAATATATAATGGATATAAATATCAAAAGTGAATGCTTTTAAAAAACCAACAAGCCCTGAAAATATAAGCATGAAGGGTTCGTTCTATATTTCAAATAAACTGTCCAAGAGCCAGGCAGCTCATACATGTTCGATCATGACATGATTTTTATGAACGTACCTAACTTAAATTATTATTTATTAATAAAAATAATTTTTTATTTAAATTTAATTATAAAAATTTATAAATATTAATATAAAAATAATTTTAATTTTTTTAATTTTTTAAAATAGTAAAATAGGCTGTTAAACAAACCAGAATCTGATTCAAACCAAATTTCAATAAAAAAATTAAAAAAAAAATTGATTTACAATTCAACCCAACCATAGACAATAAAAAACCTATGATTCTTACATAGATTTAATTAGTTGTTTCTACTTCCTGTGGATAAGTTTCTTGTTCTTCAAAAGTTACAAAAGAATGTGCGGGAATAACCGAATAAACTTAAGACTTAATTGCTATAAATAATGTCTGGGAATAACCGAGTAAACTTAGGCAAGCCCTAAACCTGCTTAGGGTTAGACTGGATTCGGATCGGGTTTGAGTATGGTATTAATATTAAATATAATTGTTCAAGCCCAGCCCGACTCGAAATATAGGCCTCGAATTTTGATCAAACCTGCCTATATTTGTAAATAGATAGTCCAAACCTGTTTAGGTCCACGCATATTATACTTTTTTATAATTTTTTTTTTTAAACATATTTTTTTAAAATTTATTTTTTATTAATTTAATAATTTTTTATTAAGTTTATAAATATAAATAATTTAACTTAGCTTTTAAAGTTTACATTATAATATTATATATATGTATTATTTATACGACAAAAATTTTATCATATATAAAATATAAAATATATATACTGTAACAGTAAAATGGGCTAGACCGAGTCGGGTTCGGGCTTTAAAAGTTGAACCTAAAGCCCAGTCTATTTTTTAATCAGATTTTTTTTTTGTTCAAATTCATTTTTTGAACCTATTATATTTATCTAAACTCTTTCAAATATCAAACAAATCTTTAAACTTCGATTGATAACTCGACCCTTAAGCAAGTCTAAGCCAGGCATAAGCTTAGGGCGTTTGGATTTCGGTGCGAAGAAATCCAAATGCTCCCACTGATCTTAAATTCTCTACAAGGTATATTTAGGTAGTATCTTGTAATGCGTTTTCTTTTTACTGTTGGTTTAATCATTGGACCCTGCAAAGGTCATTTTTTTTTTAATTTTTTCAATAGTTTTTATTTTTACTTTTTAAATATATTTTATTTTATTATTTTTTATTTAAAAATATATAGTTAAATTTCATTTTATATAATATAATAAATTTATAAATATTTAATTATATACTAATTAGTTAATTAATTAAAATATTTAATAAATATTTATAAATTCATATATATTAAAAACTATATAAATAATTTATTCGTATAATCTTCTATTAGTATTTTTAATGATCATTTTTATTCTAATTTCATTGCTATCGCTGCATTTGAATCCAAACATATATTCCAAAACTAATTTTAATCTCACTACTAGGTGATCTTATAAGCACTATTATTTTAAATTTCATTAGAACTAATCTCACTTTTCATTGGCTTTAGATTTTTTATCGATATTCTAGAATTCGAGTCTATAGTACTCAGCAACTGACAGCAAAGGAGATTACAAAAATATTTTGCAAAAAAATTTAAAAAAAGAAAAAAAAAGTTTATGTGGTCGTCATGATAATTAAGTGTACCAAGATAAATATTTTTAATTAATATTAAGATGATATTATCTAGTAAATTCTATTTAATTTAACTACTCTAGTGATAAGAGTTTAATTCTATTTTAGTAACTAATTAGAATACAATCTCTTTGACAGTAAGATATAACTCTAATTAGTGTTCTAGTATACGTTTTTAGTCTATATAAATTTTCTGTGCACTGTTATAAGGTAATTATCAAGAAAAAGAAATAGACTGGAAGGGTTATACGAGGTATTTTTCTTTGTGTACTTGGAGCGATGTCACGTTCTTCATCAACAATAGCTAGAGGTAAGTTTTATTTAAATTATTACATATATAAAAATTTATATTATTCAAATTCAAACGAGTAATGGACATAACTGTTTTAAATATAAGTATATTTATTTTTAAAATTTTGAATATATTTAAAAGATTAAATCTTATATTTACATATGAATATATATTACGATATAAGTTTTAAATATGATCAAGAAAATAAACAGGAAAACGGGAGAAAGGAAGACAAATGAAAACAAAATCTTGACAAAGAAAGAAAAAGAAAAAGAAAAAAAGCCTAAATCGAAAAAGTTACACACCTGAGCAAAGGGGAAACGATGACCAAATCGATTTTCGTAGAAAGCCCAGTTTTCTGAGCATGCTTGCGTAGATTATCAACCTGTTAAATATATTTATAAAAAAAATTGTAATTAATGATTTGATTTTTTATTTAATAAAAATAATATGTTACGTAAAAAATAACTTACTTAAATTATGATAAAATAATATTTAACTAATATTTATAGAAATTCAAATCCTTTGTTTAAATTCAAAAAAATAAAAATAAAAAACCCGCACATTTAATAAATTTAAATAAATTCGATTGTTAAATTCTGCTATTTAAATTTTTTTTAAGAAAAAAGAACTAATGATTATAAATTTAAAATTTATTTTTAAAAATAATATTTAATAAATTTAAAATATGAATCTCGATATTAGTATTATTTTTTTTAATTTATAAGCCAAGAAGAAAAAGAAACAATGATCGGGGATGAGAAACCTGGTGCCAGCCAAGAGGGGTGAGATGGGCATCGAAATACTCTTCGGATGAATACGCGTCATGATCTTTTTCCCCAGCCACGTTATGAATCCCTTGCGCATGCCTCACCTGCCTCAAACATACATATTTATATATATATATATATTCCAATTATTCAAACAACACTTTTTTTAATATTGAATTTATTATAATTATAAATATAATAAATATTATTAATATATTTACAGTAAATATGGATGATGAAAAAAATTGAAACCGTACAATAGATTGTTACTATTTGAATCCGTGATTAAAACTAGGTTGGCTTATCATTATCGATTCCAAACCAATCAAACAAATCAAAAAAGGAAAAAAAGAGGAGAAAGAAAGGAAAGATGTTAGGAACAAAATAACGAACCAGATGCAGAGTTTTACAACGGTGCGAAGGATACAACCATGGAGTACTGCTTGTTGCATCCATATCTGCAAAATCAACCAAACAAAAGAAAAAGACAAAAAAAAAAACAATTTTCAACAAGATCTCAAATCTTTCATTCAAAAAAAAGAAAAAAAGTAGGTACCCGAGGGAGGAAGTAGGTGGAGGAAAAAGAATAATAGTACGAAGGATGATAATTGAAATTTTACAAATTGAAAAAGGCAGGTTAAAATTCGATTAAATATGAGTATATATTTAATAT
>JBBYHL010032980.1:0-10263 GCA_038381835.1 Adansonia madagascariensis
TTTTCATGAAGATTTGTTAAATGCATTCTTTTATTTGTATTTTTAATTAAATTTTGACTGCATAAAAAAGTAATTTTTTTTATAATTTATATCATATAAAATGAAAAATAGTATATGCTTTTATTTATTGAATGAAATATTTTTAATATATTTTTTTTTCTTTATATAAAACATAGAAATGTAGATATTAGTAGAGAGGAATACTTTTTTTTTTTTTATTTCAACATAATTGTCCCTTCGACCAAGTCCAAAAGAAATCGCAAGAAAGAAAAAAAGTCATTTATCGTATAAACATAATTCAAAATCAATCTCTTCTCTCTCTCTCTCTCTCTCTTTCGTCTTGGTGTTTTTTGTTAGGTAAGATCCTGAACACGAAAACCGTTCAAGGATTTCTTAGTAATTCTTTCTCTCTTTTTTTTGTTTGGTGAGGTGAGGTTTTGTTGTTGTTTTGCTTATTTAAGGTAAGAAATATTATTCAGGCTTGCTTTTTTTTTTTTAAAAATCCAAATACTATCAAATTTGTTGATTTTCTTTCTGGGTGTTTTGGTTACTCTTTGGGTTTTCTTGTTTCTCTATGATAAGTGTGTTATTAAAGGATATATGTATATGTTTTTGGTAATTCCGGGCTTAAAGTTCTGCGATTGATTGCTTGGTATCTTTTTTAATCGAGTCTTTATTTTTATATGGATTGTTATTGTTCTTGTGAGATTGCTATAGTTTCTTTTAATTGCGAAATTAGGTTTGTCGACGATGATGTTCTAGGGTTGATTTCGATGAGCTTTTACTTATCAATTTGATATGATCTTCAGTTATTTTAATTGAAATCACAAATTTTTGCATTGAATGATTTTGTTATTGATTTTTCTGTAGGCTGTGTTTTGGTACTTTTATAAAAGAGGCAGGTACTCATGGCTAATAGCGCGACAGCATGTGCTGAGAGGGCGACTAGTGATATGCTGATTGGCCCAGATTGGGCTGTAAACATGGAACTGTGTGACATTATAAACATGGATCCAGGGTATCATTCTTTTTATTTCTCAGTTTGGAGGCCTTTTGCTTTATTTTGCTAATTTCTGTTTTTTTATGCATTGTAGTACCTATTATTGTGATTTGGGAATTGGATAATTTGATTTACTTGGAAGCTTTAGTACTCTTACCAGGATCATGTGAATTGTGGTATAATTTTTGCAATGAGGGCGCGGTTTCCAAACTTTCAATCCTTGTTTGTCAAAGAGCAGCTTTAAGCACCATTTAAATTGTTTTAGGTCAAATTTGTGATTCAATCCATCATTGCCTAGTGTAATGTATCATCATAAGAGGTTGTGATACACTTTTGTGGGATGCTTCATTCTAATTCAGGTGTTATCCGATAAGGAAGGAGGTGGAGCTTGGAGAGACATTGGTGGGTTTGCTTGATTTGTTCCGATATAGCTTTTAGTTGAGAGATGGCCTTTCCAGCTTCAATGAAAGAGTAGCTTGGTTTAATAATGTTGATGGCAAGTTGTCATGACATGATTTGTCAAGGAGAGTGTTGAAAGGAGAGAAAGCAGAAGTGAGAGATTTTTGATCTTTCAAGTATGTACCTGTGCCTTTTCTGGGATAGGAGGAATAAAAATTTTAGGGGAAATTTTTATGCGTGAGTGAGGCACGGAGGGAGGGAGAGGCATTTAAATCTTGTTTATGGTGTGGCTTGAAGGAAAAGAAGAGGAGTTTTAGGGCATATTCATACTTGTACTATACTCTTGGATTCCTTTTAGCTTGACCATGTAAGTGAAAATTTTGAATAGACGATGAGTCAAATGTTAAGACAGATACCCTTCTTAGAATTCGCACCTGACTTCATTTAATGTAGGAGACATATGCTGCAGCCTTGCGATTCTGTTTTTTCTTGGAAGTTTATATTCGGTATATGCATCCATGATACAATTAACCTCTTATTCTTTCTTTTAGTTCTTTCTATAGATAACTTTTTTTTTTTTTTTCAGATTTAATGTATTTGTTGTACGTTTTGTGTAATTGGGTTGCTATTGAAGTTGTAATTATATCTTTTACTTGTAAAAGCATTGAACGTTCTGAAATCTGAACATGGATGAAAATGTTTGAATAGGTAGAAAGATCCAGATGATGCTAAGGAATGCAAGTTGTATAGTTGCATTAGTGTTTTTCAGTTTTGTTTATTCATTGCCTCCTTGGTATAACTTGATTCTAGCCTCTTGTCACATTCCGTGATGCATTGGGGATCCTAACTTATCAGGACTCCATTGAATTTATTGACATTCTCTATTTGTCTATTGCAGGCAAGCTAAGGATGCTTTGAAAGTCCTCAAGAAGCGGCTGGGCAGTAAAAATCCTAAAATACAGCTACTAGCTCTTTTTGTGAGTTATATGTTTCTCCCCTTGTTCATGTGTTATAGATATAGCTCTTTAAATATTTTATTCAAAAAGCCAATTCTCATGGTGTAACAATATGGTTGTCAGGAATAATTACTTTATTCATGTGGTCTCAAATGACTATTAACTTAGCATTATCCTGTGTCTTTTCCTGACTGGTGCATGATGATAAAGAGGTAATACGATACCATATATCTGATATATTCTTGCAGGTATTGGATTCTCTTAGCAAAAATTGTGGTGAGCATGTTTTTCAGCAAATTGTTGAGCGTGATATCTTGCATGAAATGGTTAAAATAGTAAAGAAGAAGGTGATTTGTCCTCACCTGTCCTGTGATATCTGACATTTCTTTTTGGATTTGCCCCTTTCTGGTCCTTACTACTTGTTTGCTTCCTTCTCGTTTAACTCTGCAGCCTGACTTGAATGTTAGAGAAAAGGTACTTATTTTGATAGATACATGGCAAGAAGCCTTTGGAGGAGCTGGGGGAAGGTATCCTCAATATTTTGCCGCATATAATGAACTACGGGTAAATTTACTTTGTGCCTTTATTGCGTATCCTTTCTTTTGTTGGCTCTTCATAGGCTTCTATTTTCCAAACATGAATATTGTTAAGCATTTCCTTTTTGTGCCTGAATAAAATTAGGTTGAATGTTTGCTGCACTTCAATCCATATATTACAACAGTTTAATTTCTTTTACCTTGTGTTTTGAATATAGAGAAAGCAGCTTTTATTGTTTGGTTTGGTGCTATGTGGTGGAAGACTGGAAAATGATAGTTTTCTCCTTTCCTTTCGTTTTCTATGGATCTTTTCTTGAAAATGAATCAGATAAGCGTCTTAATTGAATGGGCTTCCATTATTTGATTATAATAATAAATTCAGTTTTTACGATTTGAAGTTATTTGTATCCATGTTTGGTAAATGCATTATAATCATTAAATCATTGCTGATGAAATCCCAGTCTCAATAGCAGAAAGAAATGGAAACAAAGGCTAGTAAATGCATCCAGATAGGTTTTGTCCAAATTTTGCTCTAAACCCTTATTATCATGTTTTCCAGAGAACATTATATGTGTGCATGTTGATTAATATTATATCCTTGTTACTTATTTTTGGTGGTTTCATCATAAAGATTTTAGATTCATTTGTTGTGCTTTTATAATCCTGCTGCTGCAGTTATTATTATTATTGACCTGTAAATGTCATTCACAAGTTTGATGTATTCACTGGCAGCATCCTTTTTGCTATATATTTCTGTGAATAGTGTTTGTTATGAAATAAAATATAAAAAATACTGGATAACTTTATGTACACATATAGTGTTACAGACACAAACTGACTAGGTATTCGTGTAACTTCATGATTTTACCCTCCAGGCCTCCTCTGCTAATTAGCTTATTTTTCATCTTTTTTTTTTTTTTTACCTCCAAGGTTGCTTGGAGTAATTTTGGTGTTGTAAATTTGTATATTGACTTCTTATGCCTGTCAGTACTAAAAACATCGGGTTGCTTATGCTGTTCAAAAAGTGAAAACTTTCTGTTCTAGTATTTTCTCCATCATATCTATCCAAATTTGTTTCGTGAAATTACCCTTTTTTTGGGGTATTTTTTAGGCTGCTGGAGTCGAATTTCCTCCTCGAGAAGAGAATAGTGTTCCATTGTTTACTCCACCTCAGACCCATCCAGTAACTCAACACCCTGCTTCAGCGTATGAGGATGCTGCTTTTGAGGCCTCTCTGCCGTCTGATGCTTCTGGCCTTAGGTACTATATAAAACCATTATATTCTGATTGGGGATCATGTAGTGGTCTTTACCGCAAAACATGTTTGACAGGACAAAGTTTTGAAACTATTTCTTCACTGAAATTATTTTAGAATATTTACTTTTTAGTTCAATAGTTGACTTAGATTGAAAAAAAAAAAAAAGAAAGATTTGCTTTTGGCACCTGCAAAATCATAATTCTTTTGCTTGGATCACACCTCTCTTCTTTTGTTTGTCGTGTTTATTTATTTGTTCATTTATTTTGTTTAGGTATAAACCGAAAATCATATGTTAATATTTAATATATTTATATCTTGGAATCATCATTGATTATGCTAAATTATAAACATTATAATTTGCATGATTATCTGAATTCTGTATTGTATGTTTGGCCATTGGCATGTTAATATAAATTTTGATATAAAAACTATAATAATGTGAAATGAATATTTGAATTTTTTAAACAAACCTAAAACTGATGCAGGGCATTTTGTGAAAACTTTTCTTTAAACATCATATTTCTTTTTTCATAGTTAAGCCAATTAGGTAAATCATTGTAGTAAGTAATTGGAAGTTAGAAAATTTTGCTGGATTTGAACTCACTGAAATGATAAAGATCACTTCAGGGTTGACTTTTGATAGATTATTGTAGTAAGCTTGAGGACCTTTGGTTCAAAGCTATTATTCCTAACCTTGGGACATAGGGCATAAGCTATCCTTCTCTCTTTCTACTGGGTTAAACCATGATAAAAAACTGCAAAGTTACAATGCTGCATTTTCTTTCCATCTTCATGCGTTAACATCTTTGCTTCTAACACATAAACTTCCTGCATATACCTACATTATTTCTGTTGTCATATCCTCTAAAGGGATTGAACCTTGTCTATTTTCAGCTTGCCAGAGATTCAAAATGCTCGTGGACTAGCAGATGTATTAACAGAAATGCTTAGTGCATTGGAACCCAAGACTCCTGAGGTAAAAACTTTGTCCTGCAAAAGGATCATTATCTGATTTCTAGTAAACGTTGATCGCTTGTTTGATATCTAACTTGCAGTGCTTTTATTTTCTTCCTGTTTTTTGTACATGGTACCGCGGATGTTTATTGTTCTGAACGTTAATCTACTATGGGACCTGCTCCATCCTGTTTCACTTAGAGCATTGTTCTTTCTCATTTCTTTGGATGCAGTATCTGTTTGGGTCTTCCTATTATTTTATGTTCCTTGCAGTTTAGATGAATCTTTCCTCTGTTTCAATTGAATCTATGTACTAACGCTCAAAACATCTTACAAAAGTTTTCCTCATTTTATCATCAATAGAAACATAACGACTCCTGCAAATATGAGTTGTAGAAAGCCTTAATTTTCAGTGCTACTGCTCCCTTCTGAAAGTAAATCTTGTTTTTCTTTCCTGCTGCAGCCTCTTAAATGCATTCCCTTTGTTAAGTATATTACAAAATCTATTGGATAATCTCATTAATTTATGTTCTAATCACTTTCTTCATTGCCTCTGTTCTCCATGACTTATTCTGCCGCGACAATAATTTGTAAATAAATGATTCTAAGCATGCCAGGTGATTTAAATTAATAAAACTTTTTAGCCTGATGCAAGTCAAATAATTTAGTCCTTTACTGTTTGGATGTGCAGGCTGCAAAGCAAGAAGTGATTGTTGACCTTGTCGATCAATGTCATTCTTACCAAAAGCGTGTCATGCTTCTTGTGAATAATACCACGTGAGAATCTTTTTGTATTTTTGGTTTATTTCCCTCCTGTTAGATAGAATGATGCTGATCATTGATTTTGTTTTTTCAGAGATGAGGAACTTTTATGTCAGGGGTTAGCACTAAATGATAGCTTGCAGCGTGTGCTTAGCCGGCATGATGACATTCTGAAAGGAAACACTGCTACAATAGGAGCAATTGCAGTAGCAGAAACTCCTGTCGTGCCATTTGTTAATATTAACCACGAGGATGATGAATCAGAAGATGAATTTGCTCAGCTGTCTCACAGGTGACTTTATCATGTTATTCTTCCTCACTCCCTTCTTGTTTTCCATTTCCGAACATTTTTGCGGTGTACCAGCTTAGCCTTGCATTTTGAAACCATACAAAACTCAGACAGAGAAATTTCTACCACTTCTCTTGTCATTCCTCTACTTAGCATGTAGATATGGCCTACGGACACTTTACCAAATCGTGTTGATGCGTTACATTCCTTGCTTTACATTGCTTTTTTGTTTTCATTGGAGGAACATATTATAGATAACTGAAACTTGAGCAAAAGTAATAGTAGGATATGGATGAAGGTTTAGCCGTTTTATCTTATCCGTGCATTCTGTGTATGCATCCGTCTTGTTACACCTGCAACGACTTTCAATGTAGGTTCTTAAGATTTTAGTAACCAGTCCTTGATTAATGGCAGTGCTTCTTATGTTTTGGTTTTAAACTAAATTTAACAAATTCCTATACCCATTTATTGCAGATCATCGAGGGATAATTCTCAAGGACTGGGCAGGAGAGCGCCTAACAGTGAGCCTACACAAGTTGGTCCACTTCTTCCTCCTCCACCCTCATCAAAAAGGCCAGTTGCTACAAATGCCATCATGGTTGATTATCTTAGTGGCGATACCTACAAATCTGAGGACTCTCCTGGAACAAGAGAGCCTACACCTTATTCAGTTCCCACTCATACATACGCAAATTCCTCCCCACCATTGATGTCAACTTTAGCTCCATCATCACCTCCTCGTTCTGTTGACTCTGGATCCTCAACTTTGTTCAGTGGACAGCCTATTTATGACAAACCAGCTTCCTTAAGCAAATCTGCTGATGCTGAGCCGCTGCCTCCGGCTCCCTGGGACAGTCCTGCCGGAAACCTTCCACCACCACCTTCAAGGTTTAATCAGAGACAGCAATACTTTGAGACACAACATGGTTATACCGGTGGTTCTTCTCATTCTAATAATGGATCTGGTTCCTCTTACGACAGCTTGGTCGGACAAGCTCAAAATCTCTCCCTTAATTCGTCGGCCCCAACAAAACAAGTAAAACCAGAAGATGCTCTCTTCAAAGACCTGGTTGATTTTGCAAAAGCCAAGTCATCTTCGTCATCCAAACCCAATAATAGGTCATTTTGATCATCTCTGGCAGTCGAACTTGGTTTTGGGTGGTACAGCTTGTGAACAGTTATTAGATTATCAGTTTTTGTATTAGATTATGAGGGTTTCATGTTATTAAATAAACATGGGTTTACACATTGCTTATGGTTTGCCTATGCTGTTTATCGGTTTAATTTTGACAGAAAACTGCTCATTGGATATATTCATATACTTTACATATTTTACTTACTGGGTGTATCAGTTTTTCAGTTTGTATCTCTCACCTGCCTACTTTGTTGTAAACTTGGTTCGGAAGTTAGGTTCACACGGGCGGATTAAAATACTGCTGCGAGTTTTATTTTATTTTTGGTTCCAGTAAAATTGTGATTGTTTCCTACTCGTATATAAAACTAGACTTCATGAACTGTCAAGTTCAATTACCAAGCAAACTTCAATTAGTCGATGAAGGCTGAAGAGAAACTGGAACACTCTCTGAAGGATCTAATAAACATGCAAAACAAGCCGAAAATTTTTGTAGGAAAAATATAAGAATTTTTTAATTATTTATATATTTACTTGAATAAACTAATTTATATTACACGTGCGAATGATATACTAGATCAATACTATTTACTTTAACGTATCAAACACTATATATATGTATATTAGATTTTTTTTTAAATTTTTTATGTAAAAAATTTATGAAAGAGGTAAGAGGTTTGCTGTCTTCCAGGCTATATTTCATGCTAATGTCATTCTCTCAAACAAGATATAACTCCCTGATATGATGTTTGATTTCCTGGGCATGCAAGTTGGTTGCAGTAAATTGCAGAAGTTGATCGAATTCTGGGGCCAGAAGGAAAGCTGATCGTACGAGACAATGCTGAAACCATAAGCTAGGTGGAAAGCATGGCTAAATCACTGCAATGGGAGATACAAGTGGTTTGCTCGGAAGGCAACGAGGACATTTTGGCGTCCCACTGGGGAAGAACATGTAATTTGAACATGATGCTTACCTTACATTATAGTCTATGACTTTAGGAGTTGCCGCTCTTGCCATAAAATAAAATGACGCGTTATTAATAGTTTACCATAGATCTAGTCATCCATTTTGCAAATGTAAAATTATATAGTAGATTATAATTTAGACCCACTTCTATCGATTACAGTTTTCTGTGTCAATTTTCCCTGCTTGAATTAATATTTGTACTTTCATACTATTACCATGAATCTTAATGAAAATCAAATTCATTCTTGATGTTTCTTCCTTCTGTTAGTTGTATGTGTATAATCCTATATTTTCACCTATGTTTCATTCATACATATATATATGCGACCATTTAGTATGTTTGAACAGAGCAGCTAGGTTAGCCTTGCATGATTATGGACCATTGCTTAGATTTTAATTACTGAAAGATAACTTACATCACTGTTTTTAGCACTAGTAATTTATTAGTATTTTGTATTTTTTATCCCGTTTTGAACCCAGATACAAATTGTACCAAGTCTTTCTTGTTCAACTGAGCTCGTGATGATTATATATATATATATATAAAGGCCAAAAGCTCCCTAACCAAAAGCTTTTCAGAACCAAATTGGTCAACAAGATTCAGACCACAATGAGCGAGTGAAGAAAATGGACCCTACCATGCCTGCACCAATTTAAAATCTTTTCTTTTATCCGACATTAATTCTTCCAACTTTAACAATAAACTAATTGCTAGCTGGAAAAAAGGGGTTCAATTTTTTATTCAAAGTTTGAGACGTCTCTCTCTCTCCTCCTGTTAGGAAGAGTGAATAGGCCAAGCTGCCCTTTAAACAAGAAAACAATCAAGAGAAAAAAAAATTCGCTTGGTTGGGGGCTTTGATTCCTGTTAAAGGGAGTGATTTAGATTGTGATCTTGATATGTTTTTTATTGCATTTCGTTTATTATAGTTGTAAATATAATAAATATTTTTATGATCAATTATAATAAATATCGATTAATAATATTAACAATAAAAAAAATTAAAATAATAAAATAATTTACATCATATTACAATCATCACGATGTGACTTATATTTAAATTTCTTATAAAATAACAATTTAGGTACATGTTTCAATACATTGAGTGCCTTAAAAACCACTGGCCTGCTCATAAAATATATCCATATCTCACTGACACTGCAGATAACAAAGTGTTTAAACTACACCATCATTTTATTGTAAAAGTTTCTCAATGTTGCTAAAGTAGCCTACAAAATTGTCTAAGATGCTTCTTTTGGACTCTCTTTTCTACTGTTCTTAACCCTTTTTTCCTTTTTCTAATCGTTCTAGTATAGCTTGTTAGCTGCTTGAAGAAAAAAATTAATGAAAAAGAGCACTGTCCTCATGTTTGCATGATTGAAATTTAAGAATAATAATGGCATGGTTTAGGTGGGGTTCTTCTCGAGCATACATACATATATATATATATATATATATATATAGGCTTAGAGGACTTTATTTGGCTAATTCTTTTATCTATACCACATGCTTCATTGGTTTCTAATTTATATATTAAAAAAATGCATCCGTGCATTCATATTGTATGCACTATATATTCAATAAATGCTTTGTACTCAACCATTAAGTTTGGCAAATCATATCAGATTAGTATTATAAGTAATGTAAACCATTGACGTACATACATTCATTCCTTGGTTTATTATAGTACTCCCTAAGTTTTATTATTATTTTTATTTATAAAAGGGGTCAAAATTTGAGGATAGAGGAAGGAATCTTAGATGCTGAGATTCGAATCTCAAATTTACTAAATTGGATGTCACCTTTTAAGGATAGTTGGATGAACCAATTGGATTATAAGATCCAATTATGATGGTACTAAACCTATATAATGCATGCTTCACGCTACTGATACATGTGTAACATGAAGCATATCATGCATGGTGTACCACGTCAATGTTTTATTTATGGTATTAAATTAGCATATACCAGTTCGTTAATTGTTTTAACTTTGTTGTATTATATTGTCAAAA
>JBBYHL010033001.1:0-10262 GCA_038381835.1 Adansonia madagascariensis
AAGGAAATGGATAATAAGTAGGGCCAACATTTAAGAGTTTGGTTTTAAAATTTTAAAAGTCAAATAAATTCATCAAATTTGAAAATTTAATTGCATTGAAATTAATCGCTTCAAACCATCTATTTATATTTGTTTTAGATTTATTTTAGACTTATAAAATTAAATAATATGATTATGAGTCGGTAAGATAAATATAAATCAAAACATAAAATTTATTTATTTCTAATGTTAGGTGATAATTTATTCTATCGGTTCAACTTAAAATATAAATCAATAAAATAAATCCATTTAAATTAATTTACCTATTTACATTTTACTAAAATTATCTAAATTAAATTAAATCAAATCAACCAATTAAAATAAATTTTCCATCGATATAGTATATTTTATCGGTGCTCACCCTAGCAACGAGGACATAACTATACCTAAGAAATACTGGTCAAAGCAGGGGACTAACCTAGTACTGGAGGAATCACATGCACAACGTTTGACCAAAGCGTGTGATTTTCTTAAATACAGATCTTTTTGTTTTGACAAAATTCATGATCCTTTGACTATGAAACCCGAAAAAACATGCGATGTCCCAAAATCCGGAACAAAAAATCCAAATTCGTAATTAAAAAATGATTTAGTCATGTACCACAGTATTTTTGTCTGATTATTATTTAAAAAATAAAACGTTATAATTATGTATTTAGATTTTTTTATTCCTTCAATTTTTTTTTAATTTCTTAAATTGGCACCATTAATTGAATAATTAATGTGTTTAAAATATTCCATTAAATCATGTCACATGATAATAATGCAATATAAAATGTCACATCATATGTGCCACTTCATTATGAAACAGACAAATTAAAAAAATTAAAAAATTTTTATAAATTTTAAATTCAAATTTAAATGAAATCTAAAAAATTAAAAAAATCAAAATTTGAATTTGGGAAATTCAAAATAAAAAGAAAAAAATTCAAAAAAAAAGAGGAAAAAATTAGAGAGAGAATGAAGAAGAAGAAGGAGGAGAAAAGAAAAAGGGATGGGTAATGTTAATTCAAATTTCAAATTATTTTTAAATTAATTTAAATTTATTTTTATACTAATCTAAAATCATTAAAATTTAATCATAAGCTTATTTGAAAATACAATACTTTCTTTTAAATTAAAAAAATGAAAACTTACCCAACTTCATAAAAAAATGAAAAAGATTTTTTTCTAGTCCAAAATGTATGAGCAAAATTTGTTAATATTATATACGATATTATTATATGGTATAATATTATATGAAAAGTCATTAAAATATAAAATGATACAAAAAATTAATATCAATATAATAAAAATATAAAATTTTTTAAAAAATATATAAATTATTAATATATTAAAATTTATATAAATATAAAATATATAAATTATCTACTCTAAAAAAGATGGTTCTTGTGTTTCAGGTGGAGATAAAAGGCGAGTCCTAACCCACGTCCCAGGTAACTCCCGCCCTCCGAGAGTGATTCTGGATTCGAATTTGGAGCCAAAATCCATTTCGTAACGGTTAAAAGAATTGAAAAGGTCAGTTACTAGCGGACCCAGCCACTTATCAACATGCTGAGCTGTCATCCACGTGTCACTTCACTTTTGGTTCAGTACTAGATCCCTTTTCCTGCAAAAAGCCACCGACTGTGGCCAATTATTGTCCTTCGAGTTATTTCCCCGCCCAAATCCTACGTCTTTTCCACGTCAGCCAACTTTACCCTCTTTTTCGCTTTTTTATTTTTCCTACTAAAATAAAACTATTTTTTCTGCTTTCATCGATGTGGATATCTCCGCGATGACGTGGCCCACCGCAGTTCCTCGGGTTTGGCGGGAACAAAACCGCTTTCCCGCCATACCCGATCCGAAGCTGGCTCCTTTTAACTTTTTCACATGTTTTAACCGCCAAAAACTGGCCCTTTTATCTGATTTTGGCTTGGTCGAAAGCATTTAATGCTTTGCCTGCCACGTGGCATTTGTTCAATTTTGAGCAAGAGTTTATAGATTTAGAAATAACTGAAGCCTTTTCATGCTTTTTTTTTTTTAGTTTTTTGTTAACTGACTTAACTGTAGAGGCGGGCACGTCGGAAGCGGTGTAAGACATGGTCGACCACTCGATCTAAAACCGGAAAAACGTGTTTTCTGACAACCCGGCACTTGATTACAGACAGTGGCCCCCAGGGTTGTTGGTTATGACAGCATGTCGTAGAACATCACTTGCACGTTCGACACGTATCACTTCACCAATTCAAACGAATCAATATTTTATTATAAAAATAATTTATTAATTAAAGAAATGAAAAATACAATCGACTAAATAAATCCAAAAGCGTGCTTCCACGACTACGTTTAAACTCATGCGCACATTTCTTTTGCCTTCTGACCAATTAAATGCGACCACGTAAAATTTGCCTTTTCTTTCCATTAATGGATTAATTTACCCTCTCAGACATTACCTAAGAAAATTCTAATCATCGTTTCTGGGGTTCGAATCTTCAATTTGACAGCTTACCCTTCCGTAACAATACGATAGATCCAATTTTTTTTCTTTTTCGGTCCTTAAAAGAAGAGAAAAAAAGGAGAATGATAGATGTACCCATTCATAATGAGCACCAAAGGAGATGTCAAAGGGTAAAAAAGGAAACTGAGTGGAATTATCTGCCAAAGAATGATTAAATATTACACTACTGTTTTTATGCCGAGAAGTTGAAGAAAAAACCAACCCAAAAAATAAGTGGCAACGAAAAAGCCGACGCGAGCGGGGTGTTGTAACGTGGTGGCGTTAGTAATTTTCAAACTTCATTATCAAGCCACGAAGGGTCTCGCTTTGCCAACGTGGATAGATCAATCACCGTTTACACTCTCCGATAGTCCGGGCTATGGACGGGAAAGGATTGCATCTTAAATTTTTTCAAATCATTTATTCAAGTTTGATCCTAATTTCATTTAGTTCGTAAATTTATTTTATTATTTATAAAATTATTTTTATATTAATATTTATATATTTATAATTAAAATTAAAAAATATTTTTTTAAATAAACGACACTCTGAAGTCTGAACGGATCTACTACCCCAGTAACTACGATCACGTTGTATTGGCATCCGAGCTGGTCTTATGAACCACTACGATTGAGGATCAAGCGAAACGTGGCAGTCCTAAAGTTGATCACAGTGAGTGTTTTAGAGATAGAACTAGAATGTTTATTGGATGTAAGAGAAATAGGTCAGCGGGGGCAGACTCATTGGGCAGGCTGTGCTCACGCTTTTGTCACTCTTCTCGTATATAAACGCTAAGGCTAAAAAAAACTTACGAAAAATAAATAAGAAATTAATTAAAGTTTATATATGTGTATATATAGGAGGATCATAGAAGAAGTTAAGAACAAGGCGAGCTTTGCGCTTTGCAACTCTTAATTCATTTTCAAAGAGTCAAAAAAAAAAACAAGGAAAGAAGAGTTTATGTGGGGATTGTTAGAGTGCGATTTAGTCGAAGGTAATTCAAAGTCGCAAGAGTTTTCAAGGTATCTAGACTTTGGCCCTCATTTTAATTTAGCTAAACACCGTTGTTGCCTGGTTGGTATTTTCCTAGGTCTGTCGAGAGACATAAAAAAAGAGTTGTTCTTTGAGGTTGTTCCATAAGTGATTAGTTAAGGTTTTAATCTTTTTTGGGTTCTTCAGGAAGAAGAAGAAGAAGAAGAAAATGGAGTGGCATGCTTGTCTTAATGAATATGAAAAGCTTATTATACGAATGAGTACTCCCAGGTTTGTACTATTTTTCATTCCTTGCATCTTCAAATCAAACAAAAAATTATCAAAACTTTTTTTTTTTTTTTGGTGATTCAGGGGGTTTAAGGTTGTCGGTTTTCTTGTTGATTTTGGCTTATAAACTTGGGAATTTGAGCTTGAAACTCTATGATGGGCTTTTGATTTTCACCTTATTTTTTTTAATTGGATGAATTTGATTTTAATAATATTTTACTTTTGCTTTCATTTTTCTTTTCATTTCCGGCTTCAAGGTCTCTCTGCTTTGTTCTGGTTTTCATGTTTCTGTTTTGTAATAATTTTCAGTTCTGTTTTATTTCTTTGACATTTCCTTGTGGTCTCAAAATCTTTCTTAGACGTTTAAAATATCTCTTTTGTAATTTTTTTTATTGTTTTTACAGGGTCGTGATTGACAATGCCGTTTGCCGTACAGCGACTCTTGTCAAGGTTAGCTTCCATGGAACCCCTCAAACAAGAAAAAAAAATTCTTGTCTTTTTTTTTTTTTTTTTAAAAAAAAGGCCAACATTCAAATCCTTTGACTCATTCCCAGTTCCTCTTGCTTTGATTTCTCAGGTTGATAGTGCTAGAAGACACGAAACATTGTTAGATGCTGTTCAGGTTTTAACAGATCTGAGTCTTTCAATTAAGAAGGCTTACATTTCATCTGATGGCCAGTGGTTCATGGACGGTGAGAACTAAGATTAAAATTTACCATAAAAGAAAAAAAAAGATGATTTTTTGAGATAAACATTTGGTCTTTTTTCATGTTACAATTTCTGGGTATTACTTAAAATTTGATTTACTAACATTTTCTTTTTGGGGTTCTTGCAGTTTTCCATGTGACTGATCTAAATGGAAACAAATTAACAGATGAAAGCGTTATTAGTTACATTGAACAGGTAGTTATTTGGACTTAACTTTATTTTAGTATTAATGTCCTTTCTATTAGCTTAATTTGCAGTTAAACTGATCTATGTTTTGTTTTTGTGTTTTTCTCTGGGTTAAATTACAGTCCCTTGAGACTACTTATCCAGATAGAAGCCATGGATTTAATGGCTTAACAGCGTTGGAATTGACCGGCACGGATCGAGTTGGTCTTTTATCAGAAGTATTTGCAGTTTTAGCTGACCTTCAATGCAATGTGGTAGATGCTAAAGTATGGACTCATAATGGTCGGATCGCGTCTTTAATCCATGTAAATGACTGCAATTCAGGGTCTCCGATTGAGGACTTGCAGCAAATCGACAGAATAGAAGCACGTTTAAGGAATGTTTTGGAAGGAGACAACAGTATTTGTAGCCCGAAAACTTCCATTTCCGTTGCTGTAACCCACGCCGAGAGAAGGTTACATCAAATGATGTTTGCGGATCGTGACTACGAAAGAAAGCATGTTCTGCAGCATGGGGCAGATTCGCCTGTTGTCAACGTGCAAAATTGGGCAGAAAGGGGTTATTCCGTCGTGAATGTTCAATGCAAGGATCGAACCAAGCTTCTGTTCGATGTAGTTTGCACATTGACTGACATGCAATATGTTGTATTCCATGCCTCCATCAACACAGCTGCGGACAAAGCATATCTGGTACTACATTGTTTCATTCATAACCTTTAAGACTTTGGTTGCATTACACTTCAATTTGTTTATTTAACTTTGTTTAATCTTGTAACAGGAATTCTATATTAGGCACACAGACGGAACCCCAATTAGTTCGGAACCAGAAAGACAGCGTGTAATTCAATGCCTACAGGCTGCAGTCGAAAGGAGAGCATCCAAGGTATATGTTGAGTCCGATTCATTTCTCTACTCGGTGGTCGAATCTTTAGTTTTCAATGCTTATCCAATATTACAAACTCCGATCTGATGCATTGGTTATGTTGATTTCAGGGCGTCAGGCTGGAGCTATGCACATCAGATAGGCAGGGTTTATTAGCATACGTGAGCCGAACATTTCGTGAGAACGGTCTCAATGTGACAAGAGCCGAAATATCAACCACCATGGGCATGGCTGTGAACGTTTTTTATGTAACGGATGCAAATGGGAACCTAGCAGATACCAAAACCATTGAAGCAGTGAGACAAAAGATTGGTTTAGGGAACTTAAAGGTGAAGGAATTGCCATGTATTTCTCATCAAATGGCTGAAAGGGAAGATCAAGAAGTTGGGGTTGGTGGGGCAGTTTTGTTATCGCTCGGGAGCTTAGTGAGAAAAAATCTATACAACTTGGGGTTGATTAAATCCTATTCTTGAAGTGGGAGTTTCCATGGCAGCAAGAAATTTGGTTGGCAAAATAGGCATATTCTTTGCTTCAGCTTTGGGCAATTGGCCTTTGTGTATATATGAAAAGAAAGGTGGAATTTGGTGATAGTTGTTGCTATAGTTGCGTTTGGTTGGTTTTGTTTGGGGGGAAGAATCAAGAATTTGAATGAGAAAGGGAAAACCATGATGCTCGGACTTGGATGAGAAAATCGTATATAGGAATGTGTCTGATACGAGTAAATTTAAATTTTTTATAAATATTTTTATGTATTTAAAAGATTGTTGGAAAATTATATTATCATATCTATATTAAAAAATGTGTGGTACATGAATATTGGATATGTCGGGAAAATATAAGGAAAGTTAAAAAGATGTTGGAGAGTTTGTGATTTGTGCCATAGATTTGTTGATAGCAGAGAGAAAAGAAGACTAGGTGGTAGAAAAATATGGTTTATTATACGCAACATATTTGTACATAACGATTTCTAAGTATTAATATTATAATGGTTGACTTGAATTTTTTCATATATATATATATATTTTGCCTAAGGTTTTGTGCTTGGGTCCATGAATCTAGTGTTATTTTTTATTAATATTATAGAGACATAAGGTCGTACCCATCTAGAATTTACTATATGGAACCCTTTGCCCAAAGGGCAATCCTTCAAGATGCTTCTTCTCTAATCATCACATTAAGTAAATATATGAGCAAAGTTGAATCGTACGATATTCGAATTCACATTAAGTAAATACTCCCTTAAAGCACTTTTTAGTTAAATCCTTTTTTAAATTTTTGCAAACCTATCCTTTATGTCGTCTTTACACTGTTTGTATTGTTCAATTCATCATTTATTACAAAAACAAGGATCCAGCTAAATCGATACATATCTTTATGAGTTGGTGTCTAGTTAAAAACAATTGCACTTTTATTACATAAAAATAGAAGAAAAAATCCAAAATAAAAAAAGATACTAACGATACCAAAAAGGTCATCTAATTTCTTTTAATGCAATTCATATTGTCTTCCTTTGTTTTCAATCTTCTATCATTCACTTGAAATTGCAGCAGAACCTTGGGTTATAATATGATATATATTTGAAGTAATCCAACAAAGCAATTGCTTTGTGGAGACACTAAATTGTTTGGATATGATTTAGCACTTTTCTTTTGTAACAATATTCTCTGTAATTTTATCCTTTCATTTATTTGTCTATGGCTTTTCCTTAGTCTTATATCTGTGAAGTTCCTGTTTATTCCACAATGTAATGGGAAGAAAGCATCTTCTGTAAAAGGAGATTCTTGGCCTTACTTTTTGTTAACTATCTCAAAATACTATAATATAATGACACATCTCGAATTAGCATTTATCATTACATCTAACGGTTAATTTATTAAAATATTAATTTTAAACGAAGTTATAAAAACATGTAACTTGATTTTAGATAAAAATTATATGTACTTATTACTTAATCGAATGCTTGATTTTCTCTCATTTTATTGATCGACAAATGGTAACATTTTTCCAAAAACTTTTTATAGGGCTCCATACCTATGATTTTCTATTTATTTCATCACGAAAGTTAGGTGCCTCTCTAAGTTTTGAGGCCTTAGAAATGTATATATATATATATATATATATATATATAGAGGTTGTTTTGTTAATATGACATTTATAGTGGGAGGGGTGGCATTTGGTTACCCTTGCTTGTTGCTTCTTGTAAATGCTGTTCATGCTTTATGCACTGCTGTGATTGATTATTAATTGCCACCAGCTAAGATTCTCAACACTCACTGCCCCAATTGTCTACCTTTCTAATTCAAACCCCTCCTAATTCATTAATGTAACCAATTGGGACAGTTTTCATACCATATTCAGCAATAAATAGACACTATACAGCCTGCAAATATTCTACCTACTTCAATGGCAGATCTAGAGCTCTTCTGCAGATATCATTGGGTGAATATATATTTGAAACTGAGAAGCCAGATCAATATTAGTTTCAATGGCAGTTCTTAGAAGTATACATGAACTTGAGCTTAGTCAAGTTAGTTCGACCAATCATTCAACAAAAATAATATCTAATAGATTTAGAGTTCAAAATTTCAGCATTTACAAACTTTTTATCTTCAAATTGTGACTTCTTTTGTACTATATGTATATATATATATATATACACACACACACGCTGCTGATCTATATATACGCTACTCATCTATAGGCAGGGAGTTTTTTCTATGTTAATTATTGAAGAGGAAGACCTTGTATTAATTTGGTGTATTGTTACTACTTACAAGTATTCGATTAATAGAAACACTTAATTAACTAACCACAAATTTATTTGTCAAAACAAATTTTATTATTGTGAAAAGTAAAGCTAATTAACCTGAGATAAGCTGTAGGGCTGCATATCCTAATTATTCTAATGGTTGTAGATTTGAAAATAAATGTGAAAAATTCTGGAAAGTCAAATTCAGATTGTTAATTATCTGTTAAACAGCATCGAAAGCTACTACCTCGCAGTCTTGGCCCGGTGGTTTACCATTGAAAAAAATAAAGTTAATTAGCATTTGACTCCTTAAGCATCCAAATATGAACAAGATAATAAAGCCAAGACGACAGAAATTAATTAGGAACAATGTTAAACTCTGAATCTGAAGAATCAATGTCGTTTTTCTTGTTACAGACAGGACTACCATATTTGTTTAATTAGTTCCAATTTCCTCGGACGTCTCTCTCTCTCTCTCTCTCTCTCTCTCCATATATATATATAAGTAATCCTGTGGAACTATAAACTCTTAATTAGCTTCGCCTATAAATATTTGGATTTGAGTGTGAGTATTAAATATGAATATATTTATTTTTAAAAAAAAAATTATATATTTGATTTGAAAGATCCTTGAAAGATATGTCCCTAATATACATGCATGTATCGAGTATGAATATTGAACATAGTACTTCAAAAAAAAAAAAAACCGAAGAATCAAAGCAACAAGAAACTTTATAATATATCATTGCCTGATTTTGACCAATAGACTACAAGGAGCCTTGTTTGCGAGGGAATCTTGGCTCTGTTAACGCTTATCTCATTTCGACGCTTGCATTTGGCCCTTTTGTCTTAGTTGTAATTATTAATTCAGCCATAGCTGAATTTTCCAGCTGATGCCTAGCTCTCCAATGAGCACGATCATGATGCTTGAATCAGATAAGTAGAATTTTGAGAAAGAAGGCTCGGACCCGAAGCTTTTGGATTATTATTATGTCATTCAATTTGCTAATTTCTTTGATGGAAATGTCATTATTCTTATGTCATGTAGGTTCTTGAAATGTCTTTTTACATAAAAACAGGATTCATGAAAATGATCCAACTAGTTGATTCCTTCCTCAACCTCACAATTCTTCATGTCTAATCTAATCAAATTTGCAGCTACTTTTCATTCAATAACATACATGTCCTTGAGCTAAAACCTATCATTGTCATATGACGGATTTTTAAGTCAAATGTTAATTAATTATTATTATTATAAGCCTCTTTCCTGCCACTATCATGTAGCAGTTATTATGAACTTTAATCATATTATTGAAATAGTATTATTCCTAACTTGAAATAAATTCAGTTGATTCATGCAATCACCTTTAAAAGATAATATTCAATAGGTATGAAGTTCGAATCCTAGCATTTATAACCCTCCCTATATAACTAGGCTACAACCTCTTTTTAACGAAAAGTAAATGTTACTTAAAATCGAAATTTAGTTTATTTAATTCATATAATCATACTTAAAAAGTAGTATTCATCAAATTCAAAATTTAAATCGCAATATATGCAACTGTTTTTATTCTGCACTGTGATATTGTTTGTACCCAAAATAGATGATTTATTCCTTCATTTTTTTGTATTAAAAGAATGCGTTTTATGTTATGTTTGAAAACTACTAGGAGATGCAATTCTAATTGTTTAAAAAAGCGAGAAATTAGAGCTCGTAATCACAATGTACAACAGAATTCCAAAACTCAAGGGTCTTTCATTTTCCTTTTCTTTTTGGGCCTGAAACCAAAGTTATGGGTTCTTCTTAGCAAAGTTGTTTCCAGGGAAATTGGGCTTATAACTGACAACAAAGCAGCCCATTTGCTTGGTCTGAGAATGGGGGCCTCAAATTTCAATCTGAATACTGTTGGCTTGGCTGTGATCAACATGCACTTCCCAGGGAATATGGGCCAGAACATG
>JBBYHL010033023.1:0-10261 GCA_038381835.1 Adansonia madagascariensis
GCTGGCATACTGCCAGTAAAGTTAGTTAGAATAAGAATCTATATGGGACAGCTGTCCTTTTCTGTTATGCTTATATTAAGCTACAATGTACTACGTTGGCATCTTTTGGAAATGAAATCATTCTCTAAATTCTCTAAATTCTCTTCTTTCTTTATTATTCTTCTCTATACCTATATCTTTTCTCTTACTTATAGTAATAATTGTGACAAGTTAATTGGTAGCAACGGCAACAGCTGACTCACTTGTTTTCTCTTTGACGGCTTTCTCATGTTTGTCACCGTCCAAACATAGAAGATATTTATATTTACTCAGGTCTACTATTTGTAGTAGATTTTAGTCGCGAAGCTACTAGTTCTACGAATAATTTTTTTTGTTACTTAATTGCATGTTATCACAAATACTAAAGAAAATAATTCAATAAAATATTAAATCTACGTTGCTTTGCCTTGACTTTTAACTTTTTTTGAAATACATATGTTCTACATATTTTTGAATATGGATATGAGGATACAACTCTCTAAAGTTCTTCAAAGCCCACATATATGAAAAAACTTGAGAAAAAAATGAAAATATCCTTATTGACACACATCTATATCTGACACTCGTATTCGAGTTTTAGTAACATAATAAACAACTGCCATTTGCTAAGACAGAAAATAAGATGACTAGCGAGAGTAAAATTAAGAATTAAAACACTTCTAACTTGCTGCTAACATTGATCAGCCAAATCAAGTAGACACTGTAGCGGAGAAAAGTAGGCAAAATGCGATAGCAGACAACAGAATGCAGGGTTACAGTTTACAGGCACCATAACTGTACTTATACATCATACTTAATGGGGATAACAAAAAAAAAAAAAAAAAGCAGACTTCGAATTGATTGCTGTAAGACAATGATGATTAAAAGTTCCCCCAAAATTAAGTGGAGCTTAGACATCTTTTTGATGTACTTTTTCCGTAATAATTTTGAACATTTGGAGGCCTTTGCTAAATGCATCGTTAAAGAGAATCCTTGTCTGCATTGACTGGAATCCAGGCATCCATGACAAAAATGCCACAGGAGCCATGACAATAACTCCGAATAGTATATCATAGTATCGAGCCAAAGAAACCACATATTCCCAGAGTCTGGTATGCTGAAGAAGGGGTCGAAATACCAGAGCAATCGATACAAGTCCCCAACCAGTTGGAATAAGACCCAACAGACAGATGAACATTTCAAAATTTAACATGGTTGTAAACATTGTCAAAGCAATAATAACAAGTATCCCAAGTATCATCAACAGGGATTGAGCCAGCCGAAAATATATATGCTTCTTTGCCCCATATTTGTCCCGAAGATATGAAATTGTTAGATATAATCCAAATGCCATGAAAACGAAGATCCAAGACATTAAGTAAGCAGAAACACTCTTACTTTGACGAGCAATTTCCAGATTGTTTACAATTCCATACTGGAAAAAGAAGAAACGAAGGTTTAAAACAATTTCCACTAGCTTTCCCCAAATGCTGGTTGTACGTAAATGGTCCTGCTCCTCGTACCACCAACTTTCCCAGCTCTCTGTAGCCTTTGCAAATACACCACCACGGTACCAAATCCATTTCATGAAATCATCAAAGTCATTTACAGTCTTTAACCAGTCAAAACCGGATGGATTGAACAGGAAGGGCGCAAATATCCATGATACAACTAGGACCCAACACGTCACTGCCATGTCTATGTAGAAAAAAGTGATCTTCGCTGACGGGGAGTATACTGCATAAACTGTAAGAATCAATCCAAACTCAATGGCCTTTATAAAATGGCTGCGCGCATATAATCTGTAATTTTCTGCAAAACTTGTGTGTTGCACAACAAAATTACGCCCAGTCGATCGATACTTTGCACCCCCATGAAGAATGGTCCGACCAAAGAAATGAGCACGAGTTCCTGTGGAGAATGTGTAGAAAACAATTGAAAGCTGGAGCAGCATAACCAAGAATTCGCAAATGGCTTCAAGAAAACCAATCTCAAGGGAGCTCTCCACTATTGCTGGAAAGGTAGTAAACAGACCAAATTGAATGATGACTTCTTGATTGACCACAGCGCTAAGCGCTTGCTTGCTGTTGTTGTCGTTCCCTAGAACAGAATTCTCAATACCACTAAGAGCCAGATAAAGTTGGCCCCATAGAAATGCATACACAGAAAGGATAACCACTGTTATATTGAAAAAATATCCAATAGTTGTGTGAAAGAATGATAACATCCGGAAAAAATCAAGTCTTTGACCCAACCTATAAACATCTCTGCTGAGAACCTGCTCACCATTCCCACAAGCTATCTTGGCTTCAAACTTTGATATTTGATTCAACCCAAGATCTCTTCCTTTGCCGACCTGAATGTATTCATGGTGTGTGACGCTGCCCCCTCGCAAGGTACAATTAAAGCCAGCAAAAATATCCTCACTGACATTAATCACTTTGGAAGCTTTACTAAGGCCACCACGAGTCAAGAACCAAAACCTGTCAAACACATCCGGATGACCATAATGCATTCGAATTTTCAGAGGATTTGCGAAGATGCGCTGAACTAAGGTAACAAAACTTGTTTCCTGAGCTGACATAAACCAAGCAACTGATGAAACAGAACCAGTAAAAATATGTTCTCTAACTCCCAAGATAGTTGGCCTTCGGATTCCATTGTAGTGCCTGAATTCTTCCAACAGGTTACGAATTTTAAGTGCCTCCTCAAAATAGTTGTCTTGGTTCATATCAATAGTTTGAACAGCATCACCACGAGTGAAGATAAGGCCATTGTTCTGATTCTCAGGTTTGCCCTCTCCAAGGTTCAATGGACCAGGCAATTTGATTCGATAGATTTCCACTTCCCTTTGTAATTGCTGGTCATACTTAACAAGAACAGAGTAATATTCCATATCCTCCTCGTTATTCCTCGTTGCGATCTGATCAACATAAGAAATTCGAAGGGCTTCATTATGCTTCAATAGATCCAAGATTTCCTCAGCACTGGGATCTTCTTTGGCCTTAAGTTTCCAATAATTCGAACAGGAAATTACATATATGTACTTCATCGAAGCAATCCCTGACTCATGGCCTTTGAATAGCAACCTCGCTGAAGGTAACCTGTTGGAGTTGAAACCGCCAAAACTGCCATCTCTCCCTCTAAAACCATGTTCTCCTTCCTCTTCTCTTCTAGTAATATCCATCTCCAATAAAGAATCAAGAAAAGCTAGCAGCTGTAGAGCTCGATGATAATACATCATTCCCCTGACAGTGCGTGCAAGTGTCTGACCTCTATAAGATGCCCAAAGCCTCAGATCTCTCAACTTGGTTGTCCACATTTCATCGGCCATTACCATTCCCTCTCTACGCATTCTTTCAATGAAATTTTTCCACTCATCATCATAAATGGTCTGCAAATAATACAAGATAGAAATCCCATCTTCATTCTTAGTCCGGAGTTCTTCTTTGCTGTATAATACATGTTCATCATTGAAGGGGGTAAGGACACTAAGAGCTATCATCTTCTCTATTTGAGGAGCACGAGGCATTTTCATGAAGAGTGAGTTGCTAAAGAATGCAAGTCGACGTCTTGCCTCAACATTAACAGGTATGGTATGCATTGAGTCCCTAGTGGTAAGAATTGTATGCAAGCGCTTAACTTGCATATAGAAGCTCTTATTACCAGGATCTGGCAACTCAACCGCATTTTCAAATAGCAATCTGACCATGGCAGTTTGGCTCCGAGGGGCCAATCCATCCTTCCTCAACTGGTACATTGTCCTCTTTGATTTGATAAGGTCATGAACAACAATTTCATAAAGGAGCTGCATAGCATACACGACCTCATTCACTTTCTTTTCGGGTTCAACCAACAGCTCAACAAGTTTTATCAACTTAGAATGAACTTGAGGCAGTACAGTCATTCTAAATGTCGTAGTGAACATCTCAATCCCAACAGAATGATCGATTTCCTGAAACAAGGCTTTGAGAATGGAATGCTCCTCGGTATTGTCTTTAATTAGTGTTTCAAGCATCAAGTACTTGACACAATCATAAGTTTCAATCACAGCACAGCGCCTATACTCATTCTTACATATTTTATACCAAAGCCACTTATCAGGAGCATCCATCAAGTCTCTTGCCAGCATAAGAGCACGAAGCAACTCATTGGCCAACAGGAAACAAGGCCAACGAATAACCTTGATTTGCCAAGAATTCGGGGGCAACTCTAATAGCTCAACCTCTCGGTCAGATATGATATCTTCTTCCCTAAAAGTGGTAATTATCTCATTCCACATCAAAGAAAACTTGTTAGCCTCAACCTGGCTTGATTCGATCTTTTTGAAAGGCTGCCCGAGTCCATACCTTAACTTCAGCCGACGAATGGCTTCCCCAAACTTTTCCCTCAAAGTTCTACGAGAAATCATTAATTCCTCTGGGGGCATCAAATTAAATTGAATGGCACTGGCGAAGAATTGAAATTTTAATCTCAACTGCTCGATGTTTCTGATCTCACCCAACCGTTGCAACATCCCCACCGCAGCCCCCACTAAGGGAGAATAGATTGAGTACCAAATCTGAGTATCCGCCAAGTAAATCAACAGCACAGGCAACCACAACAACCCAATAACGAACTTGTTGCTGACACTAAAAATCGCATGCCAGTCCCACTCATCCTCTGCAATTTTCAAATCCAACAATTTTTTTGTTGTGCTGATCATAGGCTTAATCTGCAAGAAATAACTAAATGCAAATTTTGTACTTAACACCACAACCCAGAATAGAGTATACTTAATACTATCCACTAGACCCTCCCTCAATCCTTGACCGACAAAACAGTCACCATGGAACCACAATGATAGCAAGTAAAATACTTTCAAATTCCCCTGCTCAATAGAATTCCTAACACGAGGAATGAAAAACAATGCCAATTCCAGCACTTCTGGTAAACCATAAAGAAATGCAAGCCATAGAAACAAGATTACCCTGCTGTTAGCCTCAACAGACCAATGTTTGTCGTAGTTCCTTTGCATCCAGATCCTTCTATAGCAAATCACAAAGGCAAAAGTCCAAGTTGCAGCAACCAAAATCTTTAGCACCATCCTGAGGCCGAACAGCAATGTCTCTTCCGAAACTCGACTGCACTCCATAGCTGCTTCCATTAAAGCATGGAAAAACCTCATTCCACTCCAAGTGATAAACAATGATAGAACTCTAACCTTAACATCCTTATTCTTCAAAGCCTGCCATGGATACGTCTCCTGCTCCCAGGCCAAGATAACCGCGACGTGAAGGAAAAGCAACAGCATCACCCACAGCCTGTTAAAGCTTCTGTAAACGTTCCAAAACGTCCTTCGTTCAACAAACCCAGTTTTCCTTTTACTTTTCCTTGAACTGTATGTCATCAGGAAAAAATTACTGTCAAGATCAAGTGGCCACTTGAGATTGTGAAAACATCTCTTGCTCCAAAAGTACTCATTGAAATCATCATAGTTCCTCCACGTACCATGAGAGGCGGTGCCATTTTTGCTTCTGTTCACCTCATCCTTGATTGTATCATATATTGGCTTCACAACGCGGCATAGAAATGCGTTTTCTCCTGATGTCGTTGGGATCACTGGCTCTCCAGTGTTTTCATCAATGTAATCTTCTAGAATTTTATTCAGTTCCATGGCCATGTGATGAAAAATGTAGCAGATGCATTCAGGCATGAACCTCAAATTCGCAGATTCTCCCCATATCAACAAATAGAGTCCAACGTAAAGTAGTTCTCTACGAGTATCAGAATCAGATCTGAATCTATTCGAAATCCAAACGTTGGATCTTTTCCCGAGATAAGAGCACCAGTTAGTGTAATTTTCTAGTAACTTCCAGCGGAATTTGCGCAGGACAATGGTTTGGAATGTTCCAATTTCATCGGAAGGAGGAGAGAGACGCATTTGGGCATTGGCCAAGTGGAGAACAAGGTGCTCCCTTTGGTTGTTTACGTTATGACGTTGGAAACCAAAGAACAGACCCAACCAATCGAGGAGGTCCATGGAAGGAAGCCACGTGACGAATGGTGGCTTGCGGAGGTCGCCGACGGCTCGTAAGGATGACATGACAGCGCGTACTTGAGGATACAGTAGGCAGGGATGGTCAGTGTGGAGATTGCGTAAGGGGATTATGTTGTACGGTTCGTCATCTGGTGGAGACGACTGTGAGTCAGGCAACTGATGGGGTCGCGACATGGGACGATAAGGGTAGCAAATGCAAACAGAATACTGGAAACTGGACTTTGGTAGTTCTGAAGGCTTGGATTGGATGTGTTCGGTTCTGTCTGCCAGTGGTGTTGATTATTTGAAATTGGAAATGACTGGGATGGCTCTAAAGTCAATACTTCCACCCATTCTTTATCTCCTCTGACATAACGTTAAAGAAAAAAAAAAATGGAAAAAGGAAGTTACTGTGAAATATCATATAAATGACAGGAAATAAGTTGACTGGATTATTGGACTACACCAGGGTCGATAGATGCCCAATTTCTATGTCAAAAGTGAGAAAAAGAAAATAAAAGGTCAATGATTCATGAATTCAAAACATGCAAATTGCATTGCAATGTTTAGAAATGTTCAGACATTGTATTTTATATACCTTCGACATTACATAAGAAATTGACATACTATTTAAAAAAAAAAAAAAAGGAAGTCGGTGTGAAACTTCATATCAAATGTAGGAAATAGATTAGATTAAACAGTATGAGACAAACCCTCATTACGTAGACTTTTAATTATATGTCAAAAATAGAAAAGAAAATGTCCATGCTTATCTAATTATTTTATTATTAAATTAAATTATTTACAAATTTGAACGTACCAAACATAGAGAGAAAAACAAAAGAAGAGGTAGCATACACAGGCTTAAGTCTCTTTTTTTTTTTTTTAAGATTATTGAATTAACATAAATAAGCAAATGAATAATCTAAATTATATTTGGAGATGGATATGCACTGATAAATTAGAATAGCTGAACAAATCTGTGCAGCTGAGACACATATTAAACATTGACCGCATCACATCAAAATCAACTTTTCAGTGAGGCAAAACTTTTAAGTGGGAGAGAATTCCTTCGTCGCCAAGTAACAATCTGCTTAATAATTTTCCGCCGCCGGTTACATTAGATTTTTTTTTAATATTTAATATATATTTAAAGATATAAAAAATTTTAAAATAATTAAAATATTTAAATTTAATATTCATCTTTAATTCAAAAAATAATTTTTTTTTTCTTATTTGCGTGTATTGGGTTAATTGGAGAGCCATTTCAATATGTCAAGCTCTAGTCTTTACCTCTTTCTACGAGCAAGATTTGTTGTTTTTAAATTAAAGTTGGAGGTAAGAATTTTTTTTTTTTCAACTTTAAATTTATGCTTTATGACAACAGTACAATCGTGTTTTCTTTCTTTTTTTTTTTTTTTTAAGACAGAACATTCCCTTATAAAAGCAAGGATCATTTAACAGTCAACTACATCTTTAATTTTAAAATAAATTTCCCATAATTAATATTTTTTTACTAAATTAGATATTAAAGCATTTTTTTATCAATTAACTTTTATCTATATTTAATAAATATTAAATTTAGTTATATCAAAATCTTAAATATTTTATTCCATTGAATCATTAAATAATTTTAAGAAATAAGAGATAGAAAAGTATACTGAATCAAATTCTTTTAATTACCTTGATAATAAGAAGTCAGACTTTTATCTATGTAAATTTCTGCTTTTCCCTCTCAAGAAAATTAAAGGAGACAAAAGAAACAACATTCAGTTGGTTTATTCCTTGAAATTAAATTAGGCTAAAAACTCATTTGATTCACCGAGTCAAAAAAGATGAAGTGTGATCCACCACAAGGGGTTAGGCGCCATTGAATTTCAGGATCAAATAAGGATTTAAAAAAAAAAGTTAAATATTCATTGAACTTTTGTACTTTGACTCGATTTTTATCTTAGTACTTAAAGAAAAAATTTTAATTTAATATCTAAAATTTTATTTTGTCAAATATGTTGATCCTTTTCAAATTAGGTATCTTATGTTTTTTTGCCATAAATAAGTACCTAAAAAAGGTCAAAATTTTCTTCAAGTAGCTACTTAAGAAAAATGTGTAATACAAGGGCTAATTTTGTAATTAACCTCCAGCCAATGAGAGTTTGATACGTGATAAACTACCACATTAGCAAAAAAAAATAGAAGTTTTTAATTTCTTTTTTTCAAAAATTTTTTATAATAACGTAACATTTTACCATGTGTTATACCTTCATTAACAGTTAATTATTACATTAACATTTAATTAATAGAGTTAGTTTATATTTAATAAAATAAAAATTTAAATATTAAATTAATAATTTTTTGTTTAAGTACCAAAAAAAAATAAAATAGAATTAAAGTGTGCACTACAGGAGAGAGCACTTTTTCTAACGGGATTTTCCATCGAAGAAAGTCACATTTCCGTCAAAAGTACTTTTTTCCGGTGCAATTTCAGTCATAAATATTCTATCGCAATATTCAAGTAGTTGATAGTATTGTGTCGAAAAACATTGTTTCGAAAATAATATTATTTCTGACAGAAATTTTGTTGTAAATAGTATTGTTCCTATGGAATGAACAATAATTAGCACTGGAATTTTATGTAGGAAATAATTATTAGCAATGGATTTTTCATAACAAATAATTAGTAACGACGAAATTTTTGTGCAAATAATTATTACTAATGGAAATTTTTGTAGCAATAGTTATTAGCAATGGAATTTTCTGTCGTTAATAATTATTTGCTATAAAATTTTTAAAAATTTTTAATTTATTATTTATATATAATTTTAATATAATAATAAACTTATAAGCATACTTTTGAATATAATTATAATAATCATTTTTATATATAATAATTAATTTTATAAAAATGGTTATTTTTGTAACTAAGACAAATGAAATATAATTAATGTGGTAATTAAATAAAATTTCATAAATAAAAATATAATAGTAGTTGAATAACTAATTATTAGCAATTGTTTAAAAACTTATACAAATCATCCTTCGAAATCTCGAATTGTAACTAGATCCACCTACGTCACTGCCTCTTGTTATAGAAGTTTAGCTCCATCATGTGATTGCATAAAATGATCCTTTGAACATACCTAATATTTATTAAATCAAATTCAAAGATAACAAATTAACCTAATTACATAATTATAAATATAATTAAATTATATTAAATAATTAAAATAAAATTATATTAATCCAAAACCATTATGTCATAATATTAACAATTATATTAAATAAACAATTATAATACAATTATATTAATACAAATACTTTGTACTATAAACAATTATAATATACAAAAAATTATTAAAAAAATATTTTACAAGTAATCCTATCAATTTAGATTGTAAACCAATTATATTATAAAACAAATAATTAATTACAACCAAAATAAAATGTAGGTAAAACTAAGACTTAAATACCTCAAATGATGTCGAAAACTAGCCATAAAACTCGTAAAAGTATTGAATAATCCTACAATAATGCAAACAAATCAGTTATAAATAACATAATATGCGAAATAATTAACAAAATATATAAAAATTTATCAAATAATTGTTAGACTTTATGTGGCCCACATGATAATAAATGGACCAAGATAATTAAATCAAATTATTAAGGTGAAATTATAAAGTAAATCCTAATTTAGTTTAACTACTCTAGTAATAAGAGTTAAACTCTACTTTAGTAACTAATTAGAATACATACTCCTTGATGGTGGATAGAACTCTAATTAGTCTTCTAGTATAGGTCCCTAGTCTAGTCTATATAAATTATCTGTGCACCATCATAAGGTAATTATCAAGAAAAACATATAAACTAGAAGGCTTATACGGGGTGTTCGTTTCGTGTACTTGGAGTGAGACTGGGTTCTTGATCACCAATGGCTAGAGGTACGTTTTACTTAAATCATTACATGTGGCATCAGAGCTAGGCTTTCTAGCCTTGTTCTTCAGATCATCCAGTGGAATTCGTTAAAAATGAATTTTTTTCATGCATATATTCTTTATGCAATTAAATAATTTGTATTAAGGATAAACGAGCTATAATAAATATAGTAAAAGCATGAAATTGAATTTTTAACATTCTATAACTAATTTCGTAATTTGTATTTATGCATCAAAATATATTTCATGAATATACTATGAATTTGTATGTATATTTTGTGTATTAAAATTT
>JBBYHL010033136.1:0-10251 GCA_038381835.1 Adansonia madagascariensis
ACAAAAAGAATAGAGATTATTACAATTACCCATGTTTGTCTCATTTCACGAATGAACTTTGATTATAAGGAAAATGGTAAAAAGAAAAGCTTTTCTCGCAAGCCAAATAATTAATATCGTGCATCCCAATTAGGAGAACATAATTGTAATGTGCAATAACAAAAAGAATAGAGGCTATTATGAGTATCCAAGTTTGTCTACTTTCATAGATGAACTTTGATTATAAGGAAAATGGTGGAAAGAAAAGCTTTTCTTGCTAACAAAAGAATCAATATCATGTGCCCCTATGAGGAGAACATGATTGTAGTGTGCAATGACAAAAAGAACGGAGATTATTATGAGAATCCAAATTTGCCTTATTTCATGGATGAACTTTGATTATATGAAAAATGGTGGAAGGAAAAGCTTTTCTTGCAAATCTAAAGAATCGATATTGTGTTTCCTATTGTGGAAAACAAGATTGTGGTGCCCATAACAAAAAGAATAGAGATTATTACGAGAATCCATGTTGACTTATTTCACAAATGAACTTTCATTTTAAGGAAAATAGTGGAAAGGAAAGCTTTTCTTGCCAAACGAAAAATTCAATGTCATGCATCCCAATGAGGAGAACATAACTATATTGTGCAATAACAAAAAGAATGGAGATTATTACGAGTATCCAAGATTACCATATTTCATGGATGAACTTTAATTATAAAGAATATGGTAGAAACAAAAGCTTTTCTTGCAAACTAAATCGTCAAAATCGTGTATGCCAATGAGGTGCGCATGATTGTAGTGCCAACAACAAAAAGAATAGAGATTATTACAAGTACCTATGTTTGTCTCATTTCACGAATGAACTTTGATTGTAAGGAAAATGGCAAAAAGAAAAGCTTTCCTCGCAAACCAAATAATTAATATCTTGTATCCCAATGAGGAGAACATGATTATAGTGTGCAATAACAAAAAGAATAGAGGCTATTATGAGCACCCAAGTTTGTCTAATTTCATAGATAAACTTTAATTATAAGGAAAATGGTGGAAAGAAAAGCTTTTCTTGCTAATGAAAAAATCAATATCGTATGTCCCTATGAGGAGAACATGATTGTAGTGTGCAATAAAAAAAAGAATGGAGATTATTACGAGTATCCAAGTTTATCTTATTTCATAGATGAACATTAATGATGAGAAATATGGTGGAAAGAAAAGCTTTTCCTGCCAAACCAAAGCATCAATATTGCGTATCCTAATGAGTTGAACATGATTGTAGTGTGCAATAACAAAAAGAATGGAGATTACTGCAAGTATCGAAGTTTGTCTTATTTGACGGATGAACATTCATTATAAGTAAAACAGTGGATAGAATAGCTTTTCTTGCAAAATCAAAGATTCAATTTTGTGTGTCCCAGTATGGAAAGAAAAGATTTTCTTCCAAACTAAAGAATCTGTATTATGTATCCCAATAAGGAGAACATGATTATAGTGTGCAATAACAAAAGGAATGGAGATTATTACAAGTATCCAAGTTTATCTTATTTCATAGATGAACTTTAACTATGAAGAATATGGAGGAAAAAAAGCCTTTCTTGCTAAACCAAAGCATCAATATCATGTATCCCAATAAGGTGAACACGATTATAGTGCCAATAACAAAAAGAATGGAGAATATTTCAACTGTCCAAGTTTGTCTCATTTCACAGATGAACTATCATTATAAGGAAAATGGTGGAAAACAAAGCTTTTCTTGCCAAACCAAAGCTTAAATTTCATGAATACCAACGTGGAGAACATGATTGTAGTGCCCAATCATGAAAAGAGTGGAGATTATTATGACAATCCAATTTTGTCTCATTTCATAGATGAAAATGGATAATAAGGAAAATGATGGAAAGAAAAGCTTTCCTTGCCAAACTAAAGGTTTAATATTGAGTATCCCAATGAGGAGAACATGGTTGTAGTGTGCAACAACAAAAAGAACAGAGATTATTACGAGGATCCAAGTTTATCTCATTTCACGGATGAACTTTGATTATAAGGAAAATAGTGGAAAGAAATGCTTTTCTTGCAAATCCAAAGAATTAATAATGCGTATAACAAGAAGAATGGAGATTATTACGAGAATCCAAGTTGACTTATTTCACGGATGAACTTTGATTATAAGGAAAATGGTGGAAAGAAAAGCTTTTCTTGCCAAACAAAAGAATCAATGTCGTGCATCCCAATGAGGAGAACATGATTATATTGTGCAATAACAAAAAGAATGGAGATTATTACGAGTATCCAAGATTATCATATTTCTCGGATGATCTTTAATTATAAAGAATATGGTCAAAGGAAAAGCTTTTTTGCTAAACCAAAGCATCAATATCGCGTATCAAAATAAGGTGAACATGATTGTAGTGCCAATAACTAAAAGAATGGAGATAATTACAAGTATCCAAGTTTGTCTCATTTTACGAATGAACTTTGATTATAAGCAAAATGGTGGAAAGAAAAGCTTTTCTTGCAAACCAAAGAATCAATATCATGTATCCCAATGAGGAGAACATGATTGTAGTGTGCAATAACAAAAAAAATAGAGATTGTTACGAGTATCCAAATTTATGTTATTTCATGGGTGAACTTTAATTAAGAGGAATATGGTGGAAAAAAACTTTTCTTGCCAAATCAAAGCATCAATATCGTGCATCCCAATGAGGTGAACATGATTGTAGTGCCAATAACAAAAAGAGTGGAGAATATTTCAAGTATCCAAGTTTGTCTCATTTCGCAGATGAACTATGATTATAAGGAAAACAGTGGAAAAAGAAGCTTTTCTTGCAAACCAAAGAATCAATATCGTGTATCCCAATGAGGAGAACATGATTGTAGTGTGCAATAACAAAAGGAACAGAGATTATTATGAGAATCCAAGTTTGTCTTCTAGTGGAAAATATAATTTTCTTGCCAAACGAAACCATCAATATCTTGAATCCCAATGAGGTGAACATGATTATAGTGCCAATAACAAAAAGAGTGGAGAATATTTCAAGTATCCAAGTTTGTCTCATTTTATGGATGAACTATGATTATAAGGAAAACGGTGAAAAGAAAAGCTTTTCTTGCAAACCAAAGAATCAATATCGTGTATCCCAATGAGGAGAACATGATTGTAGTGTGTAATAACAAAAAGAACAGAGATTATTATGAGAATCCAAGTTTGTCTTACTTTACAGATGAACTTTGATTATAAGGAAAATAGTGGGAAGAAAAGCTTTTCTTGCAAATACAAAGAATCAATATTGTGTTTCTCATTGTGGAGAACATGATTGTGGTGCCCATAACAAAAAGAATAGAGATTATTACGAGAATCCATGTTGACTTATTTCACAGATGAACTTTAATTATAAGGAAAATGGTGGAAAGAAAAGCTTTTCCTACCGAGCAAAAAATTCAATATCATGCATCCCAATAAGGAGAACATGACTATATTGTGCAATAACAAAAAGAATGGAGATTATTACGAGTATCCAAGATTATCATATTTCACGGATGAACTTTAATTATAAAGAATATGGTAGAAACAAAAGCTTTTCTTGCCAAACCAAATCATTAAAATTGTGTATGCTAATGAGGTGCACATGATTTTAGTGCCAATAACAAAAAGAATGGAGATTATTACAAGTATCTAAGTTTGTCTGATTTCATGAATGAACTTTGATTATAAGGAAAATGGCAAAAAGAAAAGCTTTTCTCGCAAACCAAATAATCAATATCGTGTATCCCAATGAGGAGAACATGATTGTAGTATGCAATAAAAAAAGAATGGAGACTATTACGAGTATGCAAGTTTGTCTAATTTCACGGATGAACTTTGATTATAAGGAAAATGGTGGAAAGAAAAGCTTTTCTTGCTAATGAAAGAATCAATATTGTGTATCCCAATAAGGAGAACATGATTGTACTGTGCAATAATAAAAAGAATAGAGATTGTTATGAATATACAAACTTATGTTATTTCACTAATGAACGTTAATTATGAGGAATATGGTGGAAAGAAGCTCTTGCCAAACTAAAGCATCAATATCGCATATCCCAATGAGGTGAACATGATTGTAGTGCCAATAACAAAAAGAATGGAGAATATTTCAAGTATCCAAGTTCATCTCATTTCACGAATAAACTATGATTGTAAAGAAAACGGTGGAAAGAAAAGCTTTTCTTGCCAAACCAAAGCTTTAATTTTATGTATCCCAATGTGGAGAACATGATTGTACACAAAAAGAGTGGAGATTATTACGATAATCCAATTTTGTCTCATTTCATGGATGAACGTGGATAATAAGGAAAATGGTGGAAAGAAAAGCATTTTTTGCCAAACAAAAAATTCAATATCATGCATCTCAATAACGAGAACATGACTATATTGTGCAATAACAAAAAGAATGGTGATTATTACGAGTATCCAAGATTATCACATTTCACGGATGAACTTTAATTATAAAGTATATGGTAGAAACAAAAGCTTTTCTTGCCAAACCAAATTGTCAAAATCGTGTATGCAAATGAGGTGCACGTGATTGTAGTGCCAATAACAAAAAGAATAGAGATTATTACAAGTACCCAAGTTTGTCTCATTTCACGAATAAACTTTGATTATAAGGAAAATGGTAGAAAGAAAAGTTTTTTTGTAAACCAAAGAATCAATATCGTGTATCCCAACAATAACAAAAAGAATGGAGGCTATTACGAGTATCCAAGTTTGTCTTATTTCATGAATGAACTTTGATTGTAAGGAAAATGGTGGAAAGAAAAGCTTTTCTTGCTAACGAAAGAATCAATATCGTGTATCCCAATGAGAAGAACATGATTGTAGTGTGCAACAACAAAAAGAATGGAGATTGTTATGAGTATCCAAACTTATGTTATTTTAGGGATGAACTTTAATTATGAGGAATATGGTGGAAAGAAAAGCTTTTCTTGCCAAACCAAAGCATCTATATCGTGTATCCCAATGAGGTAAACATGATTGTAGTGCCAATAACAAAAAAAATGGAGAATATTTTGAGTGCCATAGTTTGTCTCATTTCACGGATGAACTATGATTGTAAAGAAAACGGTGGAAAGAAAACCTTTTCTTGCCAAACCAAAGCTTCAATATTGTGTATCCCAATATGGAGAACATGATTGTAGTGCCCAATCACAAAAAGAGTGGAGATTATTACGACAATCCAATTTTGTCTTATTTCATGGATTAAAGTGGATAATAACAAAAATGGTGAAAAAAAAAGCGTTTCTTGCCAAACCAAAGATTTGATACCGTGTATCCCAATAAGGAGAACATGACTATAGTGTGCAATAACAATAAGAACAAAGATTATTATGAGAATCCGAGTTTGTCTCATTTCATGGATAAACTTTGATTATGGAAAATGGTGGAAGGAAAGCTTTTCTTGCAAATCTAATGAATCAATATTGTGTTGTCCATTGTGGAGAACATGATTGTAGTGCCTATAACAAAAAGAATAGAGATTATTACGAGAATCCAAATTGACTTATTTCGCGGATGAACTTTCATTATAAGGAATACGGTGAAAAGAAAAGCTTTTCTTGCAAACAAAAGAATCAATATCGTGCATCCCAATGAGGAGAACATGAATATATTGTTCAATAACAAAAAGAATGGAAATTATTATGAGTATCCAAGATTATCATTTTTCATGGATGAACTTTATTTACAAAGAATATGATGGAAAAAAAAGTTTTTCTTACTAAACCAAAGTGTGAATATTGTGTATCCGAATCAGGTGAAGATGATTCTAGTGCTAATAACAAAAAAAAATGAAGATTATTACAAGTATCCAAGTTTGTCTCGTTTCACGGATGAACTTTGATTATAAGGAGAAATGGTGGAAATAAAAACTTTTCTTGCAAACCAAAAAATCAATATCGTGTATCCTAACGAGGAGAACATGGTCACAATGTGCAATAACAAAAAGAATGGAGATTATTATGAGTATACATGATTATCATATTTCACTGATGAACTTTAATTATAAGAAAAATGGTGGAAAGAAAAACTTTACTCACAAATCAAAGAATCAAGATCATGCATCCTAATAAGGAGAACATGATTATACTATGCAATAACAAAAAGAATAGAGATTATTACGAGTATCTAAGTTCATGTTATTTCACAGATGAACTTTAATTACAAGGAATATGGTGGAAAGAAAAGCTTCTCTTACCAAACTAAAACATCAATATCGTGTATCCTAATGAGCTAAACATGATTGTACTGCCAATAACAGAAAGAATAGAGAAAATTTCAAGTATCCGAGTTTTTCTCATTTTATGAATGAAATGTGATTGTAAGGAAAACGGTGGAAATAAAAGCTTTTCTTGCCAAACCAAAGCTTTAATTTCGTGTATCCCAATATGGAGAACATGATTGTAGTGCCTAATCACAAAAAGAGTGGAGATTGTTACGAGAATCCAAGTTGACTTATTTCATGGATGAACTTTGATTATAAGGAAAACGGTGGAAAGAAAAGCTTTTCTTGCTAAACAAAAGAATCAATACCGTGCATCCCAATGAGAAGAACATGATAATTGTGCAATAATAAAAAGAATGGAGATTATTACAAGTATTCAAGATTATCATATTTAATGGATGAACTTTAATTATAAAGAATATGGTGGAAATAAAAGCTTTTCTTGCCAAACTAAAGCATCAATATCATGTATCCCAATAAGGTGAACATGATTGTAGTGCCAATAACAAAAAGAATGGAGACTATTACAATTATCCAAGTTTGTCTCATTTCATGGATGAACTTTGATTATAAGGAAAATGATGGAAAGAAAAGCTTTTCCTGCAAAGCAAAGAATCAATATCCTGTCTCCCAACGAGGAGAACATGATTGTAATGTGCAATAACAAAAAGAATAGAGATTATTATGAGTATCCAAGATTATCATATTTCACAGATGAACTTTAATTATAAGGAATATGGTGGAAAGAAAAGCTTTTCTTGCCAAACCAATGCATCAATATCATGTATCGCAATAAGGTGAACATGATTGTAGTGCTAATAACAAAAAGAATAGAGATTATTACTAGTATCCAAGTTTGTCTTAATTCACAGTTGAACTTTGATTATAAGGAAAATGGTGGAAAGAAAAACTTTTCTTGCAAACCAAAAAATTGATATCGTGTATCCCAATGAGGAGAACATGATTGTAGTGTGCAATAGGAAGAAGAATAGAGATTAATATGAGTATCCAAGTTTATCTTATTTCATAGATGAATTTTAATTGTAAGGAAAACGGTGAAAAGAAAAGCTTTTCTTGCAAACTAAAGAATCAATATCGTGCATCCCCATGAGGAGAAGATGATTATAGTGTGCAATAACAAAAAGAATAAAGATTATTACGAGTATTCAAGTTTATCTTATTTCACGAATGAACTTTAATTATGAGGAATATGGTTGAAAGAAAAGCTTTTCTTGGTAACCAAAGCATGAATATCATGTATCCTAATAAGGTGAACATGATTGTAGTGCCAATAACAAAGAGAGTGGAGATTGTTACAAGTATCCAAGTTTGTCTCATTTCGCGGATGAACTATGATTATAATGAAAATGGTGCAAAGAAAAACTTTTCTTGCCAAAATAGAGCTTCAATTTCATGGATCCCAATGTGGAGAATATGATTGTAGTGCCCAATCACAAAAAGAGTGGAGATTATTATGTCAATCCAATTTTGTCCCATTTCACAGATAAACATTGATTACAAGGAAAATGATGGAAAAAAAGCTTTTCTTACCAAACCAAAATATCAATATCATGTATCCCAATGAAGTGAACATGATTGTAGTGCCAATAACAAAAAGAATGGAGATTATTATTAGTATCCAAGTTTATCATACTTTATGGATGAACTTTAATTATAAGGAATATGGTGGAAAGAAAAGCTTTTCTTGCAAACCAAAGAATCGATATCGTGCATCCCAATGAGGAGAACAAAATTATAGTGTGCAAAAACAAAAAGAATGGAGATTATTACAAGTATCCAAGTTTATCTTATTTCACAGATGGACTTCAATTATAATAAATAAGTTGGAAAGAAAAACGCTTCTTGCCAAATCAAAGAATTTGTATCATGTATCCCAATGAGGAGAACATGGTTATAGTGTGCAATAACAAAAAGAATGGAGATTGTTTCGAGTATCCAAGCTTATTTATTTCATAAATGAACTTTAATTATAAGGAATATGGTGGATAGAAAACTTTTCTAGCCAAACCAAAGCATCAATATCGTGTATACCAATGACGAAAAAATGATTGTAGTGTGCAATAACAAAAAGAACAGAGATTATTACGAGTATCCAAGTTTATCTTATTTCACAGTTGAACTTTAAGTATGAATAATATGGTGGAAAGAAAAGCTTTTCTTACCAAACCAAAGGATCAATATCGTGTATCCCAATGAGGTGAACATAATTGTAGTGTCAATAACAAAAAAAATAGAGATTATTTTAGGTATCCAAGTTTGTCTCATCTCACGGATGAACTTTGGTTATAAGGAAAATGGTGGAAAGAAAAGCTTTTCTTGCAAACCAAAGAATCCATATTGTGTATCCCAACGAGGAGAACATGATCCTAGTGTGCAATAATAAAAAGAATGGAGATTATTACGAGCATCCAAGTTTATCTTTTTCCATGGATGAACTTTAATTATGAGGAATATGGCAGAAAGAAAAGGATTTCTTGTTAAACCAAAGCATCAATATCATGTAACAGAATGAGGTGAACATGATTGTAGTGCCAATAACAAAAAGAACGGAGATTATTACAAGTATCCAAGTTTATCTTATTTCATGAATGAACTTTGATTGTAGGGAAAACGATAGAGAGAAGAGCTTTCCTTGCCAAACCAAATCTTTAATTTCGTGTATCCCAATGTGGAGAATATGATTGTAGTGCCCAATCATAGAAAGAGTGGAGATTATTACGACAGTCCAATTTTGTCTCATTTCACAAATAACATGGATTTTAAGGAAAATGGTGGAAAAAAAAGCTTTTTTTCCCTAACCAAAGATTTAATATCATGTATCCCAATGAGGAAAACAAGATTGTAGTTTGCAATAAGAAAAAAATGGAGATTATTACGAGTATCCAAGTTTATCTCATTTCATGGATGAACTTTAATTATAAGGAATATGGTGGAAAGAAAAGCTTTTCATGTCAAACCAAAGTCTCAATATCGTGTATCCATATGAGAAGAAGAAGATTATAGTATGCAATAACAAAAAGAATAGAGATTATTACGAGTATCCAAGTTTATCTTATTTCATAATGAACTTTATTTATAATGAAAATGGTGGAAAAAAGGTTTTCTTGCCAAACAAAAGCATTAATATTGTGTATCCTAATGAGGTGAACACAATTGTAATGCCAATAACAAAAACAGTGGAGATTACTACAAGTATTCGAGTTTCTCTTATTTTATGGATAAACTTTGGTTATACGGAATATGATGGAAAGAAAAGCTTTTTTTGCCAAACCAAAGCATCAATATCGCATATGCCAATAAGGTGAACATGATTATAGTCGCAATAACAAAAAGAATGGAGATTATTAAAAGTAATGAAGTTTGTCTCATTTCATGGATGAACTTTAATTATTAGGAATATAGTGGAAAGAAAAGCTTTTCTGGCCAAACCAATGTGTCAATATCGTGTATCCAAATGAGGAGAACATGATTGTAGTGTGCAATAACAAAAAGAATGAAGATTATTATGAGTATCCAAGTTTATCTTATTTCACGGATGAACATTAATTATAATGAAAATGGTGGAAAAAAAGATTTTCTTGCCAAATAAAAGGATCAATATCGTGTATCCCAATGAGGAAAACACTACAGTAGTGCCGATAACAAAAAGAATAGAGATTATTACAAGTATCCAAGTTTCTCTTATTTCACAGATAAACTTTGCTTATAAGGAATATATGGAAAGAAAAGCTTTTCTTGCCAAACTAAAGCATCAATATCGCGTATTCCAATAAGGAGAACATGATTGTGGTGTACAATAACAAAAAGAATGGAAATTGTTATGAGTATCCAGGTTTATCTTATTTCATGGATGAACTATGAATATATGAAAAATGATGGAAAGAAAAGCTTTTCTTGCAAAGTAAAGAATCAATATCATGTATCCCAATGAGGAAAACATGATTGTAGTGTGCAATAACAAAAAGAATAGAGATTATTACGAGTATCCAAG
>JBBYHL010033147.1:0-10251 GCA_038381835.1 Adansonia madagascariensis
AGAAGGCCTATAACCGTTCTTCAGTTTTTTCTGTTTTTCACCGCTCAGCAGAAAATGAAGCACGCTCTTACTAGGGGAGAGTATTTGGCCGGTTCGGTCAAAAAAAATTTTAAATCGAATTAATCGATTTAACTAGAAGAATCGATCGATATTTTTAATTATAATCGAATTAATCGAACCGACTAAATTTCAATCGGTTTGATCGGTTAGTTCGGTTAAATCAGTTTATCGGGTCTTGGGTTAATAGTTGTATATTTGAGTTGGGAATGGGTTTAATTAGGCTATTAATATATATAAATATATAATTATTAAATATTAAATATTAAAAGTTTGATTAATTCGGTTAATTCGATTAATAATTTTACTAACCGATAACCGACCGAATTAACTAAATAAACCGACATAAAAAATCGATATAACAATCGAACCGACTTAACCGAACCGAATTAACCAAATTTTATCGGTTAAATCGATTAAATTGATTTGAACCGACTTATGCTCACCTCTAACTCTTACATATTACTATCTTTTTTATTCTTATTTTTCGAACTAGAGATGATTCGAGATTACATTTTGAATTTTTTTGATAAATAAATAATATATATATATATATATATATATAAAGAATATCAAAGCGGCTATTATCTTAATTTTATAAATTATATAAAAAAGCAACTTCATTTTTTTATTTTATAAATTATATATAAAATAATTTAAAAGGAGAAGCCACCGTCGAGGATAGCTTTTTCTTTATATATATATATATATATAATTTATAAGCTTCTTTTATGTATTGATGGCAGTTTTTCTTCTTCATATTAACATTAAATAATTTCAAAAATTAATTTTTCTTCCTGATTATTTAGGGAATTTTATTAAAATATTAATTATTTTTATTTATTTCTTAAAATAGATTAATTGAAAAATATTTCTGATACTGTTGAAAAATCACTAATTTAATAAATGATTTTTCAATTGAATTGAATTTATTTTATTTCTTTTAATGAGGAATAGCCATCGCAAGGGGTAATTATGGGCGGGAAGCGGTTCACCTAGATATAATAATTCATGTATTCATATTATATTTATATTTTTATCGTGTCATAATTATATTTAAAATATTTTATATTTATATAAATTTTAATATATTAATAATTTATTTTATAAAATTTTTAAGCATATATTTATCTCATATCATATCATATTTTTATTGTTTTATTATATTCTCGCTAAATTTGACTTAACCGCTTCCCACCCATCATACATATTGAAAAAAAATGGTTAGCTCCGTGATAAACGCTTGCCAATTCTGCATGGAGGGGGGGGGGGGTTCCAGTTTATATGAAAATGAATTGACTTTTATTTTTTCTTGTAGTTGTCGTATGATTTCTTGTAGTTGTCGTATGAATAACAAGAAAAAAGAACTTTATATTTTATATATCATAAACTTATAAGTTCATAAATATATTTTTTATAATTAAGAAAGATAATATTCAAAACTATATAAAAGCTTTACGTTAAAGAACAAAATTAATTAAAAAAATTAAAAATTAAAAGAAAATTAACCAGTTCTATTATATTTATTATATTTATTAAATTAATATTTTTAATAATAAAATATATTAAATTTAAGTTTATATCATTTGAGATCAATCTTTTGAGTCATTTCAATTTGAGTACTTTCAAGTTCTAACCAATTTAGCTTTGACTAATTTCATTTTAATTATTTTAGGTTTAAATTATTTTAGTTTTAACTCATTTTTAAATTGGATCAGAAGAATTCAAGTTTTTTATTTGTTTTCCTATCAAAGTAGATTGATCAAATTCGAGTTCAAGTAACTTAAACTCAAATAACTCAGACAGGTTGATCTGAAATAATATTAACTTAAATTTAATATATTTTATTATTAAAAAAATATTAATTTAATAAATATAACAGAAACGGTTAATTTTCTTTTAATTTTTATATTATCTTTTAAGTTTTGTTCTTTAACATAAAGCTTTTATATGATTTTGAATATTATATTTCTTAATTATAAAGTGTAAAGTTCTTTTTTCTCGCAATTCATATGATAACTACATGAAAAAAAATTGAAAATCAATTCATTTTCATATTAATTTGAAACCCCCCCTCCCATGCAGAATCGGCAATTGTTTACAACGGGCTAACTGTTTTTCTTTTTAATATATATGACCGGTTGGAAGCCGCCAACTCAGTGGGCAGCTTCCCACCCATGCGACGGGGAATTGTCCGTTCAGATTGCGATTCCCTATCAAACAATAAAAATAAATAAACTCAATTAAGAAATCACATATTCAAGTGGTAATTTTCAACCGGATTGAGAATAACATAATTTTCAATTAATTTATTTCAAAAAAAATAAAAATAATTAATATTGTAATAAAATTGTCAATTTTTATATTTATGAAAATTAAAAAAAACATAATATTAATATAAAAAATCAGTTGCTCGACCTTTTTTTTTTACTTTTTCATTTTAATATACTGTCACGCCTCAAACCCAATTTTGGGACATAACAACCGTCACATACTTATACAAGTATGTAAGGCTACGGATTCTAAATTTTTTTTCAACCATTGGTTAGCAAATTCAAATACATCAACTTTACAAAAGTATAAGATATTATACAAAATATCATAGGAAGTCTGCAAGCTTAGCCATTACAAACAAATACATTAGTAGATCTTAAGCTATTTTGACAAAATAGTGAGTTTATAAACTCAAAATATCTTAAGAACTAGCAATGATCTCTTGCGCCCAACTCATCCTATAGTAGAACGGCTACTCACCAAAATCTGTAAGGCAGTTATAATCAACGGAATGAGTGTAAAATACTCAGTAAGTAACAAACCGACTCAACTACCTGGGTCATCATATGTTACTATCATATAGATATAAAATCACTTGCAAACTCTTGGTAAACAAAAGAAATTGGGTCATATTACTCATACTAGAATGACAACCACATCACTCTATAATCATTCACAATTCAAGTTTCAATAATAAATATTTCATACTCAAATAACGAGATAAGATAATGAGAATAGTTATGGTTACAGAATTATATTCATATTCATATTCACATCTAGGTCCATAATAATTTCATATTCATATTCAAACTAAGCTACGACCACTTTCACCCTAGTGGCAAGGTCCATAATCATAATGCAACTTTAGTAAAGATACGCAAATGCTAGCATATGCGTTATTGTATTCGTCTCAATGGCAGGGTCCAGAATGTAGCCAGGTTAAATGACACTGAACTACGACCATTTTCACCCTAGTGGCAATGTCCATATTCATATGTAACCTTAAAAAGGTTAAGTACAATGCTAGCATATAGAGCCATTGTATTTATCTCCAATGGCAGGGTCCAGAACGTAGCCAAATTCAAAATCTGTAACCATCTCAATCAAATTCATATGTAAACCTCAAAATCGCAAGAACAAAAGCATTCTTCGTAATCATAATCATATCAAACATATTCCTCAATGTATAGACTCAAGGCATATTCAAGCGCAATCAAATAATCGATTCATAGAAATCAATTATTCTCATATTCAAAATAATCCACATGAAGACCCATTTTCAAATTAAACATAATATATTTATTAATTTTATAAAATAGTAGAAGATTGGGTAAGTTACTTACCTGGCAACTCGAGTCTTCCAAGTCCAAAATCTAGTCAAAAGTATACTTTAAGGCCCTATAATCCATATAAATCATAATTACTATGAGATCCACTCATTCATTATTTTTATGCAATGCTCCTAATGTCTTCTTTAAATTAAACCCATACCGGTTCGGTTCGCTCTCTTAAAAAAAGTCACATTCGCTACCTAAAGCTTATTTAACCCCTAATTGTACATCTACCATACCTTTCTAATACAAAAAAATTAGTCAAAACCATAATGGGAAGTAAGAAACTTAAAAAGAAATCGTATCGTTATTACTAGGTAGTATTATTATTAATTTTTTATAAAATCAAGATTTTATCATAATTTATGTATATATTTTTGAAAAATTCAATAAAACTGTTTAATTAAAAATCATGACTAATTACAGGAAAATATATCAAATAAAAATTAAAATTAGTTTCTAAATACATAAAAATTAGTTTTTCTTAACTTTTTTAAAATCTCAAAAACATGTTTATTTAGCCTTATTTAAGATCTCATAACTCACAATATAAATTAAATCTAGGGCCGTATTTTATACCAAAATAAAGCCTACACAACATACTTTAATATACAATTTTCGAATTAGAAACCATGGTGGTCAAAAATCAATTTTTGGAAAGATAAATGTAAGCTGATAGTCACTTATCTTACTTAGTTTTTTGGGTTTTCATGTTCAAGTTGCCTACTTGTGGCTTTCGATTCTCTTAACACATAAATCATCAGATCAGGCCATTAGTGCTAATTATAGTTCACACTTCATACTACAATTTAGACTCAATAATCACCAACATCCGATACCGGACGGTGGATTTCTGGCAGCCTAAATTTGGTGGTCCGTCACTGTTAAACCCATAATCTAAATTATCATATTTTACAATCTATTCAACCAAATCAACTCAAACTTGTTTCATTAGAAACCTAAGCTACCTAAAAGAGGTGTTCATGTTGGAAATTTTGCTGGAAAAGTCATTAGCCATGGGTACAAGCTTGGATTTTCTTATGGGTTTTCTACCATGCATGAAACAAAACATATAAAATGATAATTACTAAGCTTACCTTTAAGAAGATGATGAGAAAACTAAATTTCTTGGCTTGTTTTTCCCAGAATTTAAAACCTCTTCTTTCCTCCTCTCCCTATTTCTCTCCTTCTTCTATTTGTTTTAACACATATAAGAGAAAAAAAATTCTCATTATATATTTTTTTGCACATAAACCTTTTAATTTCAAGAATTTACATTTAAGCCCCTTCATACGTAATAGTAATAATAATAATAATAATAATAATAATAGATGTTATATATGCATTTCAGGTGCAGGCGCTCGCTGCTGCGCTATCCAATTTTCATTGGCAAACTGCGAAATTGACATCCTATGATTTATCCCAGAGTGTATTTTAGATCAACTGACCCAACAGGTAAGACTCAAAGAGTCTTGAAGTTTCTAAGAGTTACTCTTTAATCTCCGTAAAGAGGCTGTTGAATAGGTTATTGAAAGTTTGGTATCAATCTCAGTTTCATGTTAATCATCATTCTATTTTACTCATAACACAGGGCAAAGAGGTAAACCTTTTCCAGTCCACTACAGAATTCATACCTATGACCGATCGGATATGCATAAATGCAAACATATTTAGAGGATTATATTTCATATTTTTAAAAATATGTTGAACATAATAATGATAGCATTTAAGTGCAAATTTTTTAGTTTTCCATAATTGGCCAACTATAGAATAATGTGTTAAAGATATTTTTGAAAGATTATCTTCGTCAAAGTACTTGGAAGTCCTATAATTAGTCTATGTATTAAAAAACTAATTGTATTAGAAAACTTAAGTAATTTAGTTTTTACTGTTTTAAAATTAAAAAAAAAATCATTAATTAAAATAATGTTTGCTGTGAAAAAAAGTTAACGTAACACTTGATATTCGTTTAAAAAATAATAATGTGTAAGATTAATATTAACATAATATGTTTGGACAAAAAGCTCTAGATGACAGAACACTTACAAGCTTTTAAAGTATAATGATAAGACTACTTTGGGCAGCTTTTATTTTAAGTAAGGAAGGGCTTTTGTTATCAACAAGCTTCATTGGAGTGAATGATTTTGGTTGAATAAAACATTGATGCTGTCATGAGACATGAACCAGCTTGCATTGTGGCTCTACCAACATTCTATCATGTAGACCAAAGCAATGATGAGTAGGTCGCCATCACCCGTCCAGCATCACTTCGCCTAAAGTTGCAGCAGTCAACAGACATAACACACCTGAGGCAGTACATCTGACTGATCTGTCCATAACAAAACGGGGGTTGCAGGTATATGAGACATCATCCAATATTTCATCAGAGCTTCTTTTCAGTTTCATTTCTACGGTCTTGTCAGTTTGATCATTTGACTTTGCGCATTCTTTCTGAGCCATTTCCTACTTCTTTCTGTATTTAAGTTCTAAATAATGCTTAATAGTTGGAACAGTTAAAGCTAAAAGTTTAGACAACTAGTAAAATGAGAAACGTGATGATAGCATGTTCCATACAGAAAACGTAGATAACATTAGTACCTCCTTGGATGCAGATATTTAACTATAACTGAAACGACAAGTATTCCCAAAGTTATAATGTTAGTAAATATTAATTTCTTTGTTTTCCATGGTTCCTAGAGAAGGCATAGAGTCACCCATCACCGTACAGATGAAGGCGGTGCTGCTGAGTTTTGCAAGCTGATCTTGGCCACGAGGCATGGGATTTGAGTGTTCAAATCCACTGACAGATTGATAGCCACGATTATTATCGTCAAGGAAGTAGCATCGATGGTGAAGAATTTGCAAGGGAACCAGAGTTTTGTAATGGCGGAATCCTTGGATAGCATCGGCAGCCATAGCAGTTGCACAGGCAAGGGATGCTGCTGCCATGTAGATGCCAATCCATGGAAGTGGTTCACTGAACTTGGCTTCATCCAGGAACCATCAACCATCCAGCCTTGCTTGGTCATCTTGTTGTTTTACCTGAATGACAATTGCACCAAGGGACCATCCAGGAACCATCAACCAAGTGCCGTGGTCAAGAATGCCTGTCTTTGTTTGTTTTGAACCTTTAATTACTACTTAAAAACATTGGACTGAATGAATTTCATTTCAACCACTGGAGCTTAGAGGTGCTAAGTTAAGGGTACAGCTGGTTATCTAGGTTCATTATCAATCATGAATCATGGTGAAGTAGAGAAAATCCCTCATCCAATCGATGGTGTAAGTCCAAGATTAGGTTTGGAAATGGTCTATTTTTATTTATTTTTTTTATATATTTAAAATGCCTTGTTTTGGTGGTTTGTTTGTATTTGCAGCGGTCCTCAAAACGAGGCATCTCCCGCCGTTTCATAATTTGGCTTCTTTTAAATGCGTCGTATCATTTCTTTATGCTGCCCAGCCGTAACCATTCACTTAAAAGCATCTTTTAGTTTCCCTGTTGAATGTTAATTCCTTTTTTTTTTCCCCTTCTTTCCGACCAAACAGAAACAGGTTTAAATGTCCTTAACTCCAATTCACAGCATATAAAATTACCACAGGAAATGCCCCTCTTCCGGTCGAAGAACAACCTGGTTGACTGTAAGAAACGCTCGAGAGAGCGTAAAACATTGCCACAAGGAGCGGCCATTGGGAGAGAGTGAGCGGAGCTGACAAGCTTGGCGAAGAGCCCTCAACAAGAAAATATTGGGTCGAGCGAGAAAGAGAGAGAGAGAGAGAGAGAGAGAGAGAGGGAGGGAAGCCATTGAAAGAGATGAATCTTGAAAAGCCTTTTGAAAGGGTTCTATTTAATCTATAAAATTGATGAATTAACTATGTATAGCATTTTTTTACGTCATTGCCCCACTTCCTATTTCCATGCATGCAAAAATAGTCAATAAATAAGAAATTAAGCTGTATACTAAACAACACAGAAAACTAACAACAAGCTAAAGATGCAGTCCACACTAATCGTCCTATATATTAATGGCAGTCGCTGTTGGAACCCTCGATCCTAAATCTTTCATTGGTCCCATTCTTCCAATATGCTTAATTGTGCAGGACAGCGGCAAGTGCAAGTTCAAGATCAACTACTGTGCTCTAATCGGGTAAAAGAGACAATTCAAATATATTAATGAAATTAAAGAAATTAGAGTTAATTACCATCTCAGAACTAGAACTTGCAGTAGAAAGCCTAAGGAAAAATTAAGAAATTGACCAAATAATGATCATTCATGTAGATTGCAGATTCTTCTAATTAAAAAAAGAAACACTTAAAAGTTCTAAAAGAATATCAAAAGAGATGTTATTTCAACACCAATGGTAGCAGAGAGCATGAAGGTAATTTCTGAAATTGAAACATTAATTTCTACTAATTGTAATAATAGACACTAAAAAAACTTGTTTGGTCTAAATCCTACACTCAGCTAGGTAGATAAAAGAACAGATCAAAACACCAGGTATCAAGATGGCCAGATCGCTACATTGATGTTGATGTTGAAGTTGAAGTTGAATGAATCATTGATGCTTTGAAACAGTCTGTCTCTTGAGAGTATAACTGTTCTAAACGCCAAAAATATTATACCTGAAATCATGAAAAGAATGTTAATTATTCAAGGAAGCAGATTTTAAAGATTTCCCTTCTTTTTTTCAATTATTTAAATATTCAAATTACAGGGTACCAGTACTTCAGTTGCCATCTTCTTCAAAACAAAGTAAACAGTGTTATATGCAATAAAAAAATAAAATGCTAATATAGTTTGATATTGGAGCAAAAGCCTTTCAAGAGTCTAATACTCACCACTCTCGGAACTCCCAATCTTTCCTACATACGATTCGGGCATTACGAGAACTTTTAGGAAAAGTATTGACCATCTCTTCAATACAATTAGAATCTTCCTGCACTTTAGCAACTAGTTTTTCAGTGTCGTCAGACGTGTAAATAATTTGCAGCACATTGTTGGTCATGGTACTAACATCATTCCGCCAGAACAATTCCAATTTTTGAAGTTTCACAGCCTTTTCCAATAACAACCTCACCAGCCGCATTTCTCTAAAAAGTCCAGAAAAGCATATGACCCTAATTGATTTGAGCTTTTCCATACATCTACCATGAGGCAGCAGATCTTCTGCAACCTCGACCTTGACATTGTTCACCCAACCAAGATCATGGGTGGTATCGCAGAATGCAGCCCAACAATTCGTTCGAAACTGTGGATTCGTTTGACGGTAATAGAAGAAAAAGCATTATTTTCAAGAATTATATGTGTTCATTATATTTTATGTAAGTCCAGAACTTACATCTATTACACAGTCCTCAAGAGAAGGACAATCCACTAGGAAGCCAACAAGGTAGTAAACATCAAACACAGTCCACAGTGTATCACACCAAAACAGATGCTTAAGATTTTGGAATTCTAAGAATGGGTCATCCCAATGGTAGTACTCTTTTGCCACGAACTTATATATGTACCAAGCAATATCAAAGTCATTTGTCAGAAACAAATATCCAGCAAATAAAAAAATAAAAAAAAGATCAAGAAGATGAAAGATTGAAACTAATTTCAAGAACCAGAATGTACAGTGTGTGTGTGTGTGTGTATATATGACCGAAAAAGGTACCTCAAGAAACAGAGAATTCACGCCCAGGGTCTTCACTTGAGTGATTTGATTGATCAATTCTCTAGTGTGGTTATAATATGCCTCATTCGGTCGTTCTCTTTTCCCAAACAGGATTATTTTCTCTAATCCCTGACAGTTTTTCAAAAGGATTTTGGTTAACTCACCCGAGTAAATCAGGGTTATAAGACCTGGAGCATCAACTTCCAATAACTCATCCTTTGAACCATGCGAATCATCCCACTTGAAAGTAAGCTGTTTCAGCTTAAGATTTGAACCACTGATGTTAACTTTGACAAGCTCGAAACACATATCAAGGACCAAAACCTCAAGAAACAAGCATTTACGAAGAAACATATCCACAGTACTTTCAGCAAGTGTACATTTAGTAAAAGCAAGAGTCTTTAGAGAAGCAAAGCCAGAAGCAGAAAAAATCACCCCACGAGGTGGCCTGTAGTCAACACAGCTCAAAAAAAGAACCTCCAGCGTTCGGGTTTGATTCTTGATGAAAAGAGATTTTGGCAACTTAAGACTATAATCGGATTAGAAATTGACAGGAGGCCTATCCTCAGAGTACGGACTTTTCTGGAGAGTGCAAAATCGACCCATTTTTTTAGATCAGGGTGAGAACGGTCGCCAACTAAGCCTACAACGGTAAATGATTCGATATCAGAAGATTCAATAAGGTCCAAGGAGCGATTAATGGGAGTACAGTTAGCTTTGAAGATAGAGAAGCGTAAATTGGGGAAATCAACAACGCGGGTGTGTTTCCAGCAATGGCGCCACGCTTTTGATAAGACGCTGGTCCGGATAGCCATTTCAATGGGCATAAAAGATAGAATGTGGTGAAGGACTTACTCAGGTAATTTACTGATTCGGTCTTCTTGATCAGGAGGATTTGTTGATTCTTGGAGGTGGAGACGCGAGAGAATAT
>JBBYHL010033226.1:0-10246 GCA_038381835.1 Adansonia madagascariensis
TCCAAATTGGCTCCAAAATGCTGGTATAAATGGACCACTTCTATCTCAGCTAAAAAAGGTTAGATTCTAGCTCATTTACACTTCCAAAAACACATTCACACACCAAGAAACCAGAATCCCGTAGCTCTTCACCCACCACCCAAAAATAGCCCTAAAACACTCACTCTCAGCCTCTACGCATTCTTAAAATCACCCTCATCCATACCAGAACCAAAACCTTATTGTTTCTCTCTTTCCTTACTTATTAATAACAAGGAAAAGAGGGAAATTCAAGTCATCTTTGCTGCTCCAACTATTTGGCCAAAGTTAAAGTTTTGTTGGCATAACTTCCTACTTTATCACTCACATTTTCTGTTTTTCAGCACCTTCATCATCTAGTGAGCTCTCAATGTTTCCATCACCCTCTTAGGATTATCATGCATTATTGTGGCATTTGGTTGTGATAGTTTAAGATTTGGATGCCTTAATGCCCCTTTTATGTGCAAAATGCCTAATTTCATCCTCATTAGTTTGATATCTCTTGCTCATGCATTTTATGACATGTCCATGCATCTTGTTATCCTTAATCCATGTATGAATCATTAGCCTAACACATTTCAAGCACATTTACACATTAACTTGCATGAATCATTGTCATTTTCAACATCCATAACATTTTCTTGTCAAAATGCATAACACTTTCTTTCTCTAGGCCATTGGTAAAGTTAGCATCACCATTCATGTCATGTGCCATCCCCTTGTATGTTTATTGCCTTCTTCTTGTCAAAATGCATCTTTGATGGCTGTCAAAACTAATTTTCAAAACCCCCCAAGCCAAGCATGTTAACCTTAACCAATAAGGATTAGCATGGACTTAGCATTTTTCTTAAAGCTAGCCAAATATCTTGGGGAAAATTAAGTTTTCTAGATCTGGAATCTTGGTTAAACAAGCTCAAATCTTTTGATTTTTGAAATGAAAATGGGCTTACAATTATTCCCTAAATATTTGTGCCTTTTTCTTGAGTCAAAACCTTGAGTGGTATGATCAACGAGCTGTTTCATCATCCCAAACTACTCTAAGGCTATGCAAATGAGCTTGCGATGCTCATGCCACTCTTTCCCTTTAGTCATAGACGTTCGAATGTCAATGACTTAAGTTTGGACCCGTAGACATAAAAAATAAGAGATATCCCCTGCTGGTAGCACAACTGCTGCAAATTAAAAAATCACTTTAAAATCCTAAACGATTTTTCATGAATTTTTTGATTTTTTTGTCAAAGCATGATGAATTATCTTTAAAACAATGTCTTATTCCCCCTGGATCATTCCAAATGAGAAAGTTATGATTTTTCAAGTCTAAACTATCTAGAACCTTTGGAATCCGAACATGTACTTTGGTTGGGCTGTCCAGGCCGACTAAATGATTTTTCCAAAATTTTCAAACATTTTTCCTAAAAGGTTCATGAAATTCCCTTTTCGAAAATATATTGTTTGCAATTTTTCAATACTAAATGAGTCCAAGGTGATTTTTCAAATTTTGACACACCTTGTCCCTCATATGCTCTGCCAATAGCACTATCAATCAGAACTTAAAAATTTATTCCCCCAGAAAGTGACTTTTTGGGGTAGTGGGAATATTTTTAGGATGACCCTTATCAAGTTACCTTTATAGCGGTGTCTTGTCCACCTTGTAAATCCTTCGAACCAATTTAAAATAAATTTGGGATGCAAGATAGCATGATGCTGTCCCCTGTTTTTGGTTTTGGTCAAAATTGAGTTGTTTTCCCGAATTTCATCTCGAGACTTTCGAATGTCTCGATATCACTCCGATTAGACTTGAGCTTAGACCTTCTATTGGCTCGTATCAAGGCACAAACACATATTACATCTTTACCATCCTCATTCATAATAATTTCTTTCACTAAAAGTCATCAAAATGCTCACCTATCTTCTAAATTACAAGGTTTTATCAACTAAATTTTTCCAACGTGACTTTTTTAAAGAGTGTCACATGTCACTTTTGGGGATACTCCAACCCTGACCTTTTGAGGGGATACTCCAACCCTACTTTTCCAAATTGTCAAGATCTAAAAATATTCCTTTGTCAAAATTATTTGTCATCCACGAGGATACTCCAACCCCGACCTTTTGAAGGGATATTCCAACCCCGCTTCTCCAAATTGTCAAGATCTAAAAATCTCTCTTTGTCAAAATTGTTTATCATCCACAGGGATACTCCAACCCCATCTTTCCAAAGGGATACTCTAACCCTGTCTTTCAACTATAATTAATCTTTTTTCTCCTCCTCGGACTTTTATGAATATGTCAAACAAACTTGTTTAATCAAGAAACCCAGATGCATCTCCAAAATTGTCGATTCAGTTATTCCCACATAATTGATGCCAATAGCGAGGTAAATTCTAATAGTCCACCCATTTTCTTTATCATTGCATTGAACGATCCATGTTATATTACTGTATTTATTGCTTTACTAACATGATTTCTTTGTGATGATTATTTGCATTCATGTCTCCAATCATTTCAAATAAAACTAAAGGTAATGTGCCACGTGGGTATCTCTCCAGTGTCCAAAGTGGAACATTCCATTTTCAAAGTAAAATCTAGAGGTTATTTTTATCAAAAATCTCTATATTCCTCATTTCTTTGGGGTGTATATGACATTATATTTTTTTCATCAAAACCTGGATTTGTATTTCTATAAGATTCATGCATTAAAAGAGTGTTATATAGAAATAATGACAAGATAGATCGAAATAATTGAAATCGAGATAAAACATAGCTAGTAAGGTACCGATTTCGGGCATCGCGAAGAGGTTCGTACCTTATTGCGCATAACCAACTCCTGAACCCAAATGGTGAATATTTGCATTATGTAGACCAAGGGATTGATGTTTTAAGTTTCACATCTCAAAACATAGGTTTCAATAAGCATTCGATCATGCCTAGCCTGAAATGATCGATGGTGACTCCAAGCATTGACCATTTCATGATGGTCATCCAAGACCAATAAGATGAGCGATTCATCTTATGGTCCATTTCCCTGTATCACAAGTCAAGAATCTATACATTCTCGTTCTTATCACATCGCCAAAGAAAAGTCTCGGTCAAGAAGATATTTCCAAGTTAGGAAAATATTTTAAGTTGTACGCACTCTTAGATGCGCGAGGATCCACCCCCAGGGTATGTTGCGACAGCTTGGTGACTCCGCTGGGGACTATGGTAGAGAGTTAGGCCAATAACCACCCGTGTCTTGCTAGGTTTTTTATTCTTTTGATCTTTAATCATTATTTAACTATGACCTTTTTTTGTTTTGTCAACTAGTCTTTTGTTTGACATGATTGTCAGGATTGCCTTATTTTCAAATAATCATTAGTTTAATAAAAATGGTAATATGGAAGTAAACGAAAAGGTTTGATCATTTCCCCGTCACACACTGTGCACTTACATGTGCATTAGTGTCCCACCAAACTCCATGGCATGGTTACAACCCAATCATTAGGAGGAAGTGAGCTATTCGCCTTTGTGAGTAGCCCTCCGCATAAGCATGGCAATAACTTCCCAGATGTAAATTACCTATGTCTCTCGTAAGTAACCCTCCGCATTTGCATAGGGAAATACATCCAACGGATCGAACCCGTTCTACCAAACTTGTGATGGGTCTAGGATCAGGGTCCCTTGACTGTCCTTACTGGACAGAAAAGCAATCCGGATACCTATTTAGGTGTCAACTTAAACCTCATATAGTGAGCCCTATGAGCTAAATCATGTCAAACCATACTAGAACGCTGCTAGAATACCCGAAGAATAGGGTCACTCGGGGAAACATTCCTAACCTTTACTTTTAATCACCATAATTATGTAGGTGATAATGAGTATACAATTATCACCCGCATCTTCATTTTTATCATTTATCAAGACATGCCGTCGTGCTGCTCGAATGATGGCTAACCTTTGTATAAATAAGTGACGATGAACAAAAATCATCGCTCACAATGTCTTATACTGTAAACTGTTATGCTGTTCGAGTCATGGCTTAACGCGCATCTGCACCGTTAAAATAAGATATTGCATCACCTCATGAAGGGTAGATTGCATCCTGGTATATTGAAATGCTACCTGTTTCTTGTCTCACCACTTTGGTTGAGACATGTTATGAATTTTTTGTTCTAACGTTCTTAAATTCTTTATTTCCTTAGATTTGTCTCCTATATGTTCCGCTAACTTATTTTCCCTTTGTTTGTGTTTTGGTGCATGCATCATTTCATCATAACCATCATGACTATCATCATTTTGGGGTAATTGTTATGGTTCGGTGTTTAATAAGGGGAATCATTTATGGGGCAATAGCTTATCTCTACTTTCGAGTCCTCTGAAAATATCAGAAGATGGTCAGAAGGTCGCTAGCATCAAGACGGGGACATCCTAAAGCCTAATTACGTCTCAAAAATGCATGAAGAGGTCAAGATCGACTTTCGTCAGAATGATTATCTGAAACTGAAGCGCATTTAGGATAATTGGGACAGCAACATGAAAGAAGCCTTCACTAAAAAGTATAGGGATATAGCTCTCTTACTTTGAGTTCGGTTGGATGATGGCTTGTTGCGAGCAGCGGTACAGTTCTAGAATCTAGCCTATCGATGTTTCACCTTCAACCAATAAGATTTAGTCCCTACTATTGATGAGTACACAGCCTTGCTTAACATAGAAAGAGCCAAATCAGATCAAATTTACTGCAAGGCTCTAACGCCTCCTCTATTCAAGAAAAGGTTGAGGTAAATTCTTGGAGTCATAGAAGCATGGGTTGATAGTCATGTCAAAGTAAAAGGGAGTAGCGAATGCATCTCTTGGGCCAGCTTAAAAAAGCTAATCATGAATCTTTCTGATCAAAATAAAGCTTAATATGTCTACGCTTTGGCAATCTACGGGCTTATTATATTCCCAAAGACTTTAGGTTCTGTAGAGGCGGCAGTCACAGATTTCTTTTCTCACCTATGTTGCAACACCAACCCTGCTTCCACCATCATCACTGAAACCATCCTTGCCCTCAGCTTTTGTAAAAGGGCAGGAATAGGAAGGTTTATCAGGTGTGCCTCATTGCTTCAGATATGGCTCCTAGTTCATCTTTGTGTTAGGAAAGGAAGAGTTAGGGAAAATTTCTTCTTCAAGATCAGTCTTCTTTCCACGGCATTAGAAGAAGAATATCATCAAGATAAGACAAAAAAGCATTGGGTCAAGGAATTACGAAACGTCAAGGAGGAAGAAATCATGTGGAGAGCCCTATGGGTGTTCCCTCAGTCGATTATGTACAGATGTGGAGACTTCACTTGTGTGCCACTCTTAGGATTATGGGGAAATATCAGTTATGCTCCTTTATTGGTATTGTGTTAGCTCCAGTGCCAAATCCTGTTCTTTGAAGACTTAGGATGTTGGGATTTTGAATATGGAGAGCCCAATTATAAAGCAAAAGTCCAGTCAGCTTTCCAAGCCTAGAAGAAGGTCTATTGCATGGAAAGATATTGGAGAGGAAGCCCCACCACGCCTAGATACGAAGAATGGAGGCTCCACCATATCAACGATCTATTGCCACCACCTAACTCCAGGATACTGCAAATCCTAATAAAAGAACTGCTTTCTGAGATCGAGCTACTTAGAAAGGAGTTTGAACAAGAAAAGGCATCTTTTGCTATAGAAATCTCTCAACTTAAGAAGGAAAAGGGCCAGCTAGAGATGGATATCTATCTTAGGAGCAGTGAAATGGATCGAGTCGTTAAAAAAAGGGATCACTTCAAATATGACCTTGAGAGCCTGACTAAGGATTATGTGACACTCAGAAAAGCTAACAAGTCCTGACGTATTGGCAAAACATTAGTCGAATAGGAAGCAGAAGTCGCCACTCTTAATCGTGAGCTGAATCGACAAAAAGAGGAAGTCAGAACCAATAAAGAAAAGTTCATGAGGGCACGGGCTCTTGCTTCCCCCTACTAATGAAAGAATCAAAGACTCGAGGCCCAAATGCAAGATGTGAGAGCCAGTAGGGTTGAAAATGAAGTCCTCATTCACAGAATCCAGGAGTTAGAACAGTCTCTTCAGGATCATCAAGGTCATATTAATGAACTAGTAAGGGCTTCTAAGCAACGCGAACTAGATTGGCCAACGACAATCGAGCAAGCACATCTGAACTACCAAGAACAACATCAGTACCTCACTCAACAAGTTCAGATGGCTCAATGAGAGGTGAATGACATGATTGAAGTAGCTCAGTCCATAAGGCAAGACATCGCGCTTGTTGGAGATCGTGAGCAATGACTTTTGGGTTTTTTTGATCGTGTGATTACATAATGTAATCATGTTAGATACTTTTAGATGTAATCATGTCGTAAAAGAAAAAACCCTTTTGTGACTCTATGAATGATGTTATTGACGAAGTTGTTCCAAGAATCAATTGTCTCTAATGCATATGCACATTTAATTTCACCATTTTTTTATTGCACTTGCATCAATCATTATTATCTTAACTCATCATCGCATCAATAAATACATTTTTTAAAAAAAGTCTAATACAGGAATTGGGCCATAAAAGTGTAAGGGATTCTGAGGTCAATCAGGAACATGGAACCTTACATCACGCACCACTACAATGAACGATGCCGTAAGTAAATCATAGAGAGTGATCATGAAGCTCGTATTGAATGACTTGAGCTAATGGTTAAGGAACCATAAGACCATATGCTTCATCAGCAATACAAAATGCAGAATCAAATTGCAAAACTTATGGAACTAATGACCACCTCTATAAAAGAAAAAGGGCAAGCCAGCACTGCTAAAATAAGGAATGATTCTCCTAATGTTGAAAGTCCCCCTGCCAATAATCCAGAACCTGCCCAAAGGGAAACTAGATAAGAACAATAGCCTGCTCCTGCACCTGCCAATCAGGCTCTACCAGTCATCTACCTTAATCCCATTGTGATAGGTCAATTCATTCCCGGTACTCAAGGGGTGAACGTAAGAGTCTCATCGACAGATCCGATAACCCTTGCTCATGAGGCACCAGAGAAAACAGAAGGATAAAAGTCCACCATGACTACAAAAGAAGTAAATAAATTTCAGCTACTAGAAAAATGCCTCCAAGCTATTGAGGGGAGTGACAAGTTCGGAGCTCTTGATATGCAATCACTATCTTTGGTGTCCAACCTTGTCATTCTCTCAAAATTCAAGGTCCTAGAGTTTGAGAAGTTCAATGGAACCATCGACCATTCTGTCCATGTTTGAATGTACCTATGAAAGATGGTTGAGTACGAGAAAGATGAAAAGCTCCTCATCCATTGCTTTCAGGACAGCCTCATTGGGGCAGTAACTCGATGGTATATCCAGCTAGACAATATGAAAATCCAATCATGGGCCGACTTGGCTAAGGCCTTTCTAAATCAATACTAGCATATGTCAGATTAGGCACCGGATTGACTTTCCTTGATGAATTTCAAGAAGAGATCTACTGAAAGCTTTAGGCAATACGTCTAAAGGTGGAGAGAGGAAGCAGCCCTGGTCTAGCCTCCCCTTACAAAAAATAGATGACAGTCACTTTCATCCACACCTTACGCACTCCTTATTATGAGAAGCTCGTAGAAAATGCCACCAAGAAATTCACAGACCTAGTCTTCTCTGGAAAAATGATTGATGCAGCTACAATGTCAACCGGGGAAATGTCTAGATCAAGCAAGAAACCTATGGGTAGTAAAAAAAAGGAAGGAGAGGCCAATGTTATAAGTTATGCTAGCTCATCTCAGCTGAAATTACGTCAAACACCTGACCCTCACTACCCAAGCACGCTGTATTCTCGCCCTATCACCATACCCTCTCAGCCAATTAATGTCATAACCTACAACCCATCATTTGCAATCCCATCCAACCCACCACAAAGCTACCCTCTATAAGTTCACCAAAGTACCAATCGAGCAACCAATAATGCACCTGGCAATCGAGGTGCAAATCAACAAAGACAACATCTTGAGCCCATCCCTATGACCTATAAAGAGCTCTACCAGACCTTACTTCAAAATCATTTAGTGGCCCTAATCTATGTCTCAAAAAAGAAGCCACCATACCTGCCATGGTACAACCCTAATGCCCACTATGAACACTATGCTGGGGCAGCGGGGCATGACATTGAGAATTACATATCTTTCAAACAAAACGTGAAAAATCTAATTAACTCAAAAGTCCTATAGTTTGGGATGAACCAGGGATCAAATGTTACCGCCAATCCTTTACCAAACCATACTGAGCTAGTTGCAAACATGATTGACATTGAGAACAAACATGAAGTAAGCACAGGCATAGAGGATGTAAGGATGCCAATGTTCTTAGTTTGGCAAGCGTTGATTCAGGTCGAGTTCCTCAATGCAACAGAAAGATTGGAAGACAATCCTAACAACTTCTGTGACTTCCATACAGTTATAGGTCATACCTTACAAACATGCAGGGAGTTTAGGTCTATGGTTCAAAGAATGATGAATAAAGGCTAGATATCATTCTATCATGAGATCACACCTGCTGCTGAATCTATCAACATGATAGGAGATGAAACCATGAAGCCACCTTATGGGAGAAATCGACCGCTCATTTCTTATGGCAAGCCAAGTTCTGAGGTTAGTTATTCGACACCTACACCAAAGTTAGTGGTAGAAGTGCCTAAACCATTCTTATATAAGAGCAACAAAGCTATCCCAAGGAAATACGAGAATCAGGTAGTAATGATCGGAGAACTAACTCCTTCCATTGCTGTAATGGAACTATCAGGAGTTTGTCACCTAACCCATAGCGATAGGTATTATGCTCCTCCAACTCAAGAAAAGCAGAAGGTTGATGCATCTCCAAGCACCAGTACCACTCAGGCCGAAGCAAAAAATTTTGAGCCTGAAAAGTCAAGGAAGCAGTGAATAAAAGAGAAGCCATGGAGTTTCTTAAGTTCATCAAGCATAGTGAATACTGCAGTGTGGATCAGTTAAGCAAACAACCCCCAAGATTTCTGTGCTATCTCTGCTTCTTAATTCAAAAGTCCACTGAAATGCATTACTAAAGGTGTTAAATGAAGCATATGTACGGTCAGACATCCCCATGGACAAGTTGGATTGGTGGATGAACAGCATCATGGCCGATAATTACATTTCCTTCACTAATGATGAGATCCCACCTGGAGGCAGGGGCAGTTGTAAAGCTCTGCATATCACTACCCATTGTAAGGGATGCATTTTGCCCAAAGTACTTATAGACAATGGGTCAGCCCTTAATGTCATGCCTATGACTACATTAAACAAACTCCCTGTCAATCAGTCTAACATCAAAAGTAGCCACACCATAGTTCAAGCTTTTGATGGAACTTGTCGCAGAGTAATTGGTAATATCATAATCCAGCTTCAGATAGGCCCATGTACATATAAAGTTGACTTTCAAGTTACGGATATTAATCCTTCTTACAATTACCTATTATGAAGGCCATGGATACACTCTGCCAGAGCCATCCCATCCTCTCTCTATTAGAAGCTTAAATTTGTGATAGATGACAAAGTACTCACCATCGGAGCTAAAAAAGAAATGATTGCCACTACTTTCACTGAGGATATCTACATAAAGCCTAACGAAAATGCACTAGATTCATCATTCCAATCCTTCGAGTTCATCAATGCAATATTTATGGGAAAGGGATTGCCAATAGTTGAACCCCATATGTCAAAGAGTACCCACTCGAGTTTAAAAATGACTGTTGGCAAAGGTTCCCATGTTGGAAAAGGGCTTGGCAAGAATCTACAAGGGATGGCCCGCGTCTTACAGGTCACCACCCAAGAGAACAAAAGAGGCTTAGGATTTAAGGCTAATGTGAACTCAAGAAAGTAGCAAGAAAAGAGGATCTTCAATCGGGAAATGACACGATCATTAGGTCAAGAGAGGGAGTCAAAGCCGACAATGTTTTCGTCTCTCCATGAGATATTTTGTTCAGGAGGTCAAATTGATCCAAGCCAATCAAAAAAGCAAAAGGCTAAAGATGTCTTAGTCATCATAAACAGAGCACTTAACAACCTCTATCTCTAAGATACCAAGCCATAAAAGTTATGTCCTTCCACTAAGACTTGATTTTGATAATAGGGTTATGACGGGAGCCCCTGCACTTTTCCTATCCCTTTCATGTAATGTCAAGAAATGAAAACCTACCTGCCCTCGCCCAAGGGCAGATGGGTGTCCTATGTAAAGG
>JBBYHL010033237.1:0-10246 GCA_038381835.1 Adansonia madagascariensis
GATAATTTAATTATTTCAATCTTGTTCATCCCATTTGGATTATATATAGATTTAGTTATATTGGATATATCATATGAAGATAATCATAAAAATAAAATAAAAATAAAATATGATACACAATGAAAAAAATAATACAAATACGATATGAACAAATGAATGTGTCAAAATATTTATTTAATACGAATTATTAATGTGTTAATTTATATAAATATATAATATTTTAAATATAATTATTATAAAAAAATAAAAATACAATACGAATATATAAATTGGTAGGTAGGTGTCCATGTACATGTATATAAGCCTTTGGCTCAAGGACTTCTCTTAAGTCTTATTAGAAATTGTTCTTTTGAGAAATAGCATGAAGAGTAAAGAACATGTGAAAAAACCTAAGACACTACTTTCACTCGCAAATTATTAAATTTTTGTCTTTTAAACAACATAGATTTGGGGAAAATAGGGTCTATAAGGATCATCTTTTCTTGCCAATTTTAGAGAAACTAGCATAACAACTTATTTTCATGATTCCTCACTTAAATGAAGGATTCTCAAGATAAGAATCAAACTTAGGACATGCACTAATATATAATGTACATTTCAAATGAATCCTTTGTTACTAGATCACGCTATCAATAGTTTGAAAATTTTACCTAAAATAAAATTATGAAAGTTTATCCACTAATGAACTCGATTAACTAAAGGGTACATTTAGATCTTTATTTAACACCGATAAATTATGGTTGGGTCCAACCGAAATTTAACTCGTTTGGATAATAATTTTACGAAATGATGGATCATTTAATCATGTTGCACTCATAATTTATCACCGAACTCAAAGGCTCTTGGGAAAAAAAAATTTCATCTTCAATTTTATATTCTTTCTCATTTGTACTTCTATTCCTTATCATTCCTTTTTATTTACCCTTGCATCTACAATATAAGGATAAAAATATCCCTACACAATATCCTTAATTACTTGTTTGCAGCCATTCAAAATAGATTGCAACTATTTAAAAACTAACTTTTAATTCAATTTATTTACTCGCAATGTTTCATATCTATTAATACTATTTTGGGTTTTTTCTTTTTGGTTGATCAGAAGTATCCATTACTTACAAAAGACACAACTTAAAAATATCAATTATAGACAAACGATTAAGTGAAAGGATTCCTTACACATAGAAGTAATCAGAAAGCTGCACCTCTCTTTCCTTTGTTTTCCATGAGGAAAAAAAAAAACCTTTACATAAAAGAATGTGATTTTTAAGAGAAATTATGGAGAATTTTTCATCAATGTTTTTTGCTTTTTATTAAAATATTATACTTTATTTTCCGATAAAGGATTAAAGGATGGAAAATATTAATCGGTGCTTAATGCCATTGGTTAAGGTGATACATACGAAAAGTAAAGTGTAATTAATGCATCATTTTTTTTTAATTCTGTAAAAATAACGTTTAAAATGTAAATTTTTTTAAATAATAAATAAATAATTTTTCATCAATATAATAAACATCCGTTAAGTGAATCTTTAAAAAAATAAAAATAAATTATTATTTGAGAATGACGGATCATGACCTAAGTATGATCCAAGCCTCTTTCTCATTCCTAGACCCTCAGGTCTCCCAAAAAATACCTGAATTATCATCATTTCACAAAAAATTTGGTCATAAAGAGAACAACAAATGGCATTTTGAAATGGCAGCTTTAATTGAAGGAAAACTTAATTGATTGGCATGGCTAAGGAGAAGCAGCTGAAAATGGCTGAAGGAAAAATTGCATTTAAATTATTGCAGGTAGGAGGATGGACACAATCATTTGGTGCACCAGATGAGGATGGGAAGAAGAACGTAACATATCTAACATTTGCCACGGTGAGGGGAGCTGCCCATGAGGTTCCTTTCACTCCCCTTCACAAGCCCTCACATTGTTGCATTCCTTTGTCAATGGCATCCCTTTGCTTAGGCCTCCCAAATGATCAGTCACAAGGATTGAGATTCCATTCCTCGGTCCGGAATAGCACACACTTTTCTTTTATGGGTTTTAGTAATTATGTAGAGATTAGTATTTGATATACTCGTAGTCTATACATTTTAACTTCATAAACGAATTAAAAATTTATCATGTATTTCATTTTTATTTTTAATTAATTTTTTAATTATATTTAAGGGGTATATGTCATCATCTTAACTTGTAATATATAGGTTCAATGGCCAAAGGCTTTAACTTGTAATATACAGTTTTGCAAATTGTTGGGGTAGGGTATTAGGGTAGGGGCTAGTTGGAGAAAATGGTTTTTTTTTTTTCTCTTAAATTTTTGGCCAAATAGGTTTAATTTTTTAGGTTAAATAGGATTGTATTTTAGGCTTCAATTTTGGTTTAAATTTAGGTTTAATTTGGAGATAATATCTTAAGTCCAGTTTTACCGATATTTTAGCAATTTTTTTTATTTTCTAAAAATTTGATTTTATACATATCTTTGGACCTTGGGTTAGTCGATTCTCAGTTGAACCGGCCACTCCAGTCTTGTTTTTTCAAAACTACTACTCACAAGTTGGGCAGGGACTTAAAAAATTTTGAAATTTAAGCCCAGGCCCGAATTTAGCCTAGCTCGATGGTTTAAATTTATTATGCAAAAATAATAAAAATATTAAAAATTTATTTTCAATTAATATTATATATTTTATAATGAAAATTAAATAAAAATATTATTTTATTTATTAAATAGTAATCTAGATCAATTGAGCTATTTTAGATCTAAAAACACAAACTAAATCTGTTCTAACCAAATTAAGCGAGTTACCGACTCTTGAATAGTTGTAGGTGCGGATTTTGGCATTGTCATATTTTTAATGCCAAAACTTATATTGACTTCTCTAGTTTTTTTATAGGTTAGTTGTAATTAACATTCATTTAGTTGTTCAAGAGATTAAGACAAAAAAGAGCATTGTAAATTAATCAACTCATTAGTAATTTCTACCTTTCGTGTTTTCCATTTCTTTTATTTTTATAAAAAGGTGAATTCAACTTTCATTGTCTAACATAGTGTATTCATATATATATATATATATATGTATATATTGTAACACTTCAATCCTATATTAAGATGTTTTCAAGATCAACTATGACATATATGCAGAGACTTATACTTGCAAGGCATCTTTAGTAGATAAAACCGTGAGACCCAATAGGCTAAAGCAGATAATATCTTACAGGTTAAGTGTAGGTCTCCACAAATGGTATCAACCAACCAATGGGAACTAAGTATTACACCATGGGAGCTACCTCTAGAATTCCACTGGAACTAAGTGTTATATGGTGGGAGCCACCTTTAAAATCCCAACACTTGGTGTGATATTGTTTTGTCTGTTTCGTATTGGGCTTAACGAGGATATCAAGCTTTAAAATGGAAAGAGTTTGTAACACTCTAATCGTATATCATGAAACTATGAAAGATTTGCTTGATATATATATGTAGAGACCTAAAGTTATATTTATGAGATACTTTTTGTGGACAAACCATAAGGCCTAATGGGTCAAAGCAGATAATACCTCACAAGTTGAGTGTGGGTCTCCACAAATAGTATCACAAGTTATAACCACAAAGAAATCGATTGCAGTTGCAAAGTGCATACAAGAATGATTTGTTCTTTCAGGGATGATTTGGTTGAAAAGATGACCCTATGTAGTTCCCTGCAAATATAGCTACCTGCAGCATCATGTTCACCATGTATGAGCATTGTTCATTAATTAGGGTTTAACTCCAAGTTTGGCTCAATGCATTCCTTAGTCATGCGAGATAAACAGGGAAAAGCAACTGTAAATATGCCATCGATTGTAGCCTGAACATCTCCCTCCTAGCTTGACTCCATCCAAATACATTATACTTAAAAGCATAAGCTTCAGCAAGGTAATTAAGGCTAAGTATCTTTGAACATTTAAAGAGTAGTTAGGAGATTGTTGCGTCCTTCACAAATTATGTCAGTGGTTGGGGCAATTGATGCTTGTTTTCTTGTAAATGGTGATGCCATCAAGGCATCCCCTGGTTTGACAATAAGAGCTGAATGATCATCACCCTCTTCATTTAGTTTATCCATTAGCTTATTCAACTTTTGACGATGCATCTATGAAACATTAAGATGCCTATTACTTGTAATGGGGTTGCTAGATTTCGATCTTATGGCAACTTTTCCTTTTAAAGACACTTCGACATTAAGATTTATAGCTTTACCTGTTGCTTCTACACTGGGCTTAGATTTTGGGAATAATTACCACCACTTCTATTGATTTTGTACAAACTTAAGAGTAATTAAATATATGGTTGAAAAAAAATATTATAAAGCAATTCATATTAGACAAAAACACAGAAGCATGACCTATCGCAAATCCCAACTCATCCAATGACACCCTCTTATGTCCTTCACTATTTTTCATTGGACCATGAATCAATGTTGGATTTGATATGATATGAACTTGGCCAGCAAAATGACAAGTTGTCAAATCTTGGTTACCAATTATTTTTTAGGAGACCCTCACCCAACCTACAAGTTGTTGTCTGCTTTGGCTCATTGGGCCTTAAGATTTTGTCCACAAAAGGTGTCTCACAAGTATAAGTGTTAGTCTCTATATATATATCATATCTGATCCTCAAAGCATCCTGATATGAGATTTTCCCTTAGTTTAAAGCTTAACGTCTTCGTCAAGCCCAACAAAGAATAAACAAAACTAGGGTTACACCAGGTGTTGGGATTTTGGAGGTGACTCTCACTATATAGCAGTTAGCTCTCACAAGATTATAGTGGTGGCTCCCATGATATAGTACTTAGCTTCTACCGATTGGTGATTACGCTATAATACCATTTGTGGGAATCTGTACCTAACCTGCAAGGTATTGTCCATTTTAGCCTATTGGGCTTATGGTTTTGTCCAAAAAAGGCACCTCACCAGCATGGGTGAAAAGTCTCTACATATATGTCATTGCAAATCCTTAGAGATTCCCGATATGGAATAAAAGTGTTATAAACTCCCCCATTTAAGCTTAATGTTTTCGTTAATGACAACATAGAATAAAACTAGGATCACACTAGGCGTTAGGATTCTAAAGGTGGCCTTTACCATATAGCACTTAGCTCTCACAAGATTTTAGAGATGGCTCCCACAGTGTAACATTTAGCTTCTGCTGGGTTGTGATTACTATCTGATAGCATTTGTGGAGACCAAGCACCCAACTTGCAAAGTATAGTCCTCTTTGGCCCATTGGGCTTCACAGTTTTATGCACAAAAGGTACCATACAAGTATAGGTTTAAGTTTCTACATAAGATGCAATTCTCAAAAACAAAAATCTATTCCAATATATAAATTTATGAATTTGTAAATTAAGAAAAAAAAAAAAGCAAGACAAGAATGCATGATTCACATTATTTGAGATAGCTTCATTTAATTAAAGAAGTTAAAATGTCGTTTCCTTTCCCTTATACTCCACAACTGATACGTCCACTGTCCTTTTCATGCTACACATGGCAAGTTGGCTTAAAATGTTGATATTTTTAAATAAAAAAAAACGATTGTAAATTTTAAAATTTGAATCACTATACATTAAATACCACTTATAAACCTTGATACAAGTATGGATTCCTTATAGTTGCAATTGATACTTTGATAGTATATAGAAAATAACAAAGTTCCCTAAGTTTTTTAGATAAAAGTTCTACCAAATGCATCTGCTAATTGCGCTGGGATGCTGTGCTTATCTTTTTGATCTAGCAGTTGCTCTCGCATTAGATTAGTCGTTGTTGCTAAAGGTTGATCAACAAAGAGTGGGCAACAGTTGGAGAAATCAGCACTACTTGAACCAGAATTCTGTATAGTTCATTACTCCTTGACTCTAAAACCGGGTTGATATTCTTGTCATGTATCAATGGTGGTTGCATGATTGAAGTTTCTGCAGCGGCAGACTTATTAATCCTTGAAAAGTTGCCTTCCGACGTCGAGAATTCTTAACCTTGCAAGACCCTTGAAAACCCAATTGCTGGTGAAGCTTGGAAAGTTACCCCTGCTGAACCCAAAAGATAAACTTGAGTTTCAATATACCTACTAGATAAATTATTGTATAAAGATAAAAACAATAACCCATTACTTCATACATTGTATTTATTGCAAATTATTGAGGTGAATATAAGTGGTAGATAGAGTTAAAACCTCAAAATGATGGTCATAATGTCGCATTGCGACTGCCATTTAAATCCTTGAACATAAGACATGATCGACCTTCCTTCCCCTGTAAAGATAAAGGAATCAGGAGATAAGGGCACCATATTTGAAGCAGGCCAGGGTATAATACGAAGGTTCAATGTAGGGTAAGTCAAAGCAGGTTCTATTTGCCAAGATGAAACTTTTTCTAGGGGAGTTATGGTACAAGTTTCATCCCATCTCACCTAAAAGAAAAATCAGTTGATTTTTTCAACATTCCTCAGAACACGTAATACACAACATTATTTGTTTTAGCATTTTCAGAAATGTAAACAAGCAGGAAGATCTGTAACATACTAATGAAAAACAAAATCTACCTTGAGGCATCTCCATTTGGAACCTCGACATCGTATGGGATCAGCATCTTCATGGTACCTCTAAACTCACAATAACATAATAAAAGGAAAAAAAATCAAATCCTAGGGACATTAAAAAAACCATGAAGAAACTACAATTTTTTTATATTGTTCTGACTCTTTATTTTTTTTTTTGAAACACTCGTGTCCGATGCATATTCAGACATTGGTATGAGATATGATCCTCCAAAGAAAAACTTATAAAAAATTGAATATATCCATGTCAAATGCATATCCATATCCGATACTCGCACTCGGGTTTAGTAACATATGATCAGCTTGAAAATAGTAAACAAGCCATGCCCCTGCTCAGGACGTCCTTCACAGTTCAATTTCATTTGGAAGGTCATCGCCGTCGAGTAATTGTTCTTCACTGACATCATATACTGATCAAATGGAATGATGAACTCTGCAGGACTTGCCCTAACAAAAATAAAAAAGAATAGTACTTAGGGTAAAGGATTCGAAATACGAAAAATTGAGATGACTTGAAGAAAAATATGCCTTTTTACCTGGGTTTGTAAGATATGGTGAACATAGTTTTTCTTGCTAAGGCCTCCGATGCATTAACAAGGACTTCAAGATACATTACAGGAACTGAAATTAAGGAAGATTGGACATTGCCCTGTAGCTTCTTTGCATGTTGGACACCAACACATAGTTCTCCATTCTCAGCTCTAAAATCACGTAACAATACAACGTATTATTGCTAGAAATCGGAGGTTTATGGATCATTACCGTGATGATATAGGCGAGCCGTTTATCACTTATGTTAGGTGTCAAGTGGAACATGTAGCAAGGGATCCCAATTTTTTTCATCGAATTTTGAAATCAGAATCCTATCGAAAACACCAAATTTCATCGTAATTTTGAGGACAAAAGCATACCTTAGAAATACAAATACATCTCCAGGAACAAGCTTCTTGGAGCTGACAAAATCGCTCCAACCATTCGTAAATAAGTGCCTTCGAGGTTGACCTGTCATCGCCGGACATGATATGAATCAAATATGAAAGTAATGTTTTATTATTCAGCTGTTCAAGCATTACCTCTATGAGGGATTTCGCTTTGAAAGATAATTAACACGAACCAGCGGGGGAAAGCATTGATCTGCATAACGCTTGGGTACTGAAAATCCGCCATGAGCGCTCATATCTGAAGGAAACAAGGTTTTAGAAAAGGAATGCCTTCGGAACTCAGGCATTCTAGGAAGCGAAGGCTCCATAGTTGCAGCATTCTCATCCTGCTGGAGCAATCAGATTGAGAACAAATAACTGTTAGAATCTCATCTCTATCATCAACTCAATTTAATGCAAAGCAGCAAACAAAATGAGACCCAGACTTACATCTATTTCAGGCAGCAAAGTTACTTGTGCGAACACCTCATCAGTTTCTAGATCAGCCTACAATTCCCAGCAAGGAAACTCTCGAACAGGTTCAAATCCATACAGCTAAACTCTAGACAGAAATATTAAAATGCATTCTGGATCAGGAGTTTACATTTAATTGGACATTTATGACTCGGCAAAGGATTTTGGATGAAAGATCCCACCTCGGCATGTCTATTAACTGATTAGTAATTGCCTCAACCTGATTCAACAAAATCTAGCGATGGAATCTAGTATAAACAAAGTGAAGAACAAATTGAAGATCAGATGGAACTTTGAAGCTAACCTGTTTCGAGTGTCCTTGAGGAAAGTAGAACACTCGTTCTCCTGCACGAGGAACAGTCACCGAAGAACCAGCACATGCATGCCACAGAGCTTCATAGAGTGCCATCTCAGAGTCTGATTCATGCAGAAATAAAAAGAAACCAATAAATCCAAATCATCAAAAATAAAAATTCAAAGCCAAAATTTCTTGTTTTCGTTAACAAGAAATCAAAATACTGAAATTGTTTACCTCTGATGGAAGCTGGAAAAGAGAAATCACTGTTTTGAAACCCCATAGGGAAGCTGAAACATGAAGAACGAACAGCAGAGAGACCAAATTTCTTTCTATATGGTAAATCAAAGACTTAATGCAAAGTTACTTTTCGAAGACCAAAGACTTTGATACATTGGCCGGTAAATGTTATTGCAATTTTTATGTTATTCGAATTTTTCAATATTTATGTCATATTACGTATATTAATACCAAACACTCACTTGAATCCAAAAATCATAAATTAATTTTTTTCTTAAAAAAAAAAAAAAATCAACTTATCGTTAATATCTTTAAGTGATGATAACATTTTTCCAAGGACAATTTGGCACCTATTGATTTGTAAGATTATAATATTGTTGATGAAATCGTCAGGCTAACATTATGAATTTGGTATAATTGTCATTGTTATTGAAATCATCAATAAAAATGGATAAATCTTAACCTTAGTTATCCGAAAATTATTTGATGAATGCTAGTATATGAAAGGAACTTAGTGGCCTATTTTAAGCTAGCTATTTGACCAAATAAGCGATTGGTTTGATTTATTTTAGAATCCAATATGTTGTGAATTTATATATGAAAAAATTAGCTCAATCACCGAAACACTGCGTTGAACTGATAAGAAATCGATTTTAGATTTATTTTTTATTTTAATTTTTTTAAATAATGAAATTTAATAATTTTTAATTCTTAATTCATTATTAAAAATTATATCATTTAATTAAAAGATAACTATCTCATATGTTAACGGTTAACTCGGGGTCGAGAACCTTTTGGAGAGATCATCCTTTTAGTTTTTCCAAGATACCATCAACGAGAGAGCTAACTTCTCCAGTGGCTTGAAGCCCGAGGGGGAGGAATGAAAACCAAGTAAATAGAACATAAAATTACAATAAATAAATAAAACATATGATAGATGATGGATCTATTTATGAGCTGGATTAGGTTGTGACTCGATTTTTTTTAAATTTTTTATCTAAGTTCGGTTTCAATGAGGTAGACCAATCTGAATTCATAAAAATTTTATCCATGCGAGTCGGGTGAGTAGTCTAGATTATTGACAGGTCCAATGCAAAACTTATATCGAGATTTTACATGAAAATGTTCTTAAATTTAAATAAAAACAACATTAAAAACCTTAGCATCTAGTAATGGTGCTCATAGGTTAGGTTACAGTTCAAGTTCAAAAGTCCATTTAATATTTGAGAGAATTTGAAAAAAAAAAAAATAGACTCGGAAAATATGTTTGAGCAAAAAAATTGAGCTCTTGATTCTAATACTCAGGGCTTGAGCCTAACTCAACATGTTTTCCAATTTTATATTTATATTATTTTTATATTTATATGTATCGTATAATTTATATCATAAAAAGAATAAATATATAATATTAAGTATAAATTTTAAAAAATATATTAAAATATTTCTGTTTTAAAGTTTAATTAAAAATTATTTAAATTACTAAATATTAAATTAAAAAACATAATTTTTAAAAAATATATATAATATGGGTTAGTTTGAACTGCCGAATTACAAATATAGATGCAAAATTTAGGCTCATTTTTTTAGCTGGACTTAGATCAATATAAATTATATTAGTACTGTACTTAAACCTGACTCGATTTTTAAACACTTTTAATTTACATTCCACATAATTTATTAGTAAATAAAAGAATCCTATTATTAAAAATAACCTTACATTGAAAATTCAAACATCCT
>JBBYHL010033269.1:0-10244 GCA_038381835.1 Adansonia madagascariensis
AAAACTGGAAAAGGACAAGAAAGCAAAAGACAAAATCAAATTTAAACATTCGTATTTATATTTTTTTATAAAATATTATATTAAATTTATAATCATATTTAAAATTATCGAGTGTCTCGTTATCAACCATCAACTTAACATTTAAAATCCCAGCTAGAAAGGATCACTGAGGTAACATTTTCATGGGGTTTGGACTTCTAGAAGAAATAAGAAATCGACGGGGGTACACCCAATAATGATATCTTCATTTCATTTTCCTATCTCCATTTTTGTACATGAAAATTACTCCAAATTACACAGACATTGTTCCTATTTTTTTTTTTTTTTAAATTGTGGTCCAATGGATTCTGCAGTCAGTAATGACTCAACCTCTCTGTCTGAAAGCATTAAATTCCATCTTATCTCAAAGGACCAAAAAGTGGGGAGGGGAGGGGGGCTGAAGAATTATGTTCTTCCTCAAACAAGAAACCCATGCAGAGTTTGAGTTAATTCCACAAAAATCTCATTTCCAAAATTTCCAATTTTCCCATTGATGGAACTGTTAGATGGTTTTCATCGAATTGTCTTGTAAGCTTGGAAAGAATGAAAAAAAAAAAAAAAAAAAACTAAATAAATAAAACAACAAATTTTAAATTAATTGCAAATATAAATAACAGAGTGGTGATTTAGAATCAAAACCAAAATCCTTCCACTTTCAGCAATCTGTCATTCCATGTTGGTATTCTACTTTCAGTGCTAACTTTCCACCATCAATGTCTGGAGCTACAGATCTTTCTAAATTGCCAAAATATATCCCATCTGCTGTTTTCCTGATGTTTCAAAGCTTTAATTAACCTGACACAAAGAATGTTAAATCTCTTTACAGAGATCTTGCTGTCCTAATACGTCTGATTTTTGAGTTTACCTTATAGTATAATAGGTTATGCTGCGACAATGAAGTCGTTTTCGCCATTGTCATGTTGAAGGCAGCAGAACAATAAAAACAGACACCGATCACCTCTTTGGTGGCTTGCTGCTAACCTCCGAATTGGCAATATTTTTATGAAAATTATATATTATCATTGTTATTATCATTGTTTTCTCCTGCAACCTGAAATAGTTCAATACCAAATGGTCCTGTACAATGTATATTTTTCCCCAAAGTCAAATGGAGATGATTCTTATTTCTCCCGAGTCATGAGCTCCTTCCAATGTCCTTACTGGTAAAATCTCCACCTCCAAAAGATGCTGCTGCCGCTGCGACATCAAGTCCACCTCCAATGGAGGTTAGTAAAGCCGACAGGCCACCATTTGGGCTGCCGCCAGCAGCCACCCCCAAGCCGAGAAAATCAAGAGTAGCTTGCTTAGGACCAAATACAGGAGTTCCCATCATCAATTCCTTTAATCCTGAACTTCCATCACATGGAAGTCCGAGTCCAAGCCCTGCTGCAATCGAGGCATTGTCAGGCTCGACTTGTCTCTGACCCCATTGCAAATTATCTTGTTGTGCAGAAGATGATGATGATGAAACTACACCAAAACCGCAAAGCAAGGATGTATTACTTGCTGCTACTCCCATCTGAGCAGCTTTCTGCAGTAGCGCAGTGGCAGACATAGTAGGTTGTGGTGGTGGCGCATACTGCCTGCGTTCTTGCCCTGCAGTCCCAAAAATTGATGATGAGCCATGGTTGGTCGAGAGGCATAGAGAAATTGGTTCATTGGATGTAGATGGAACAAAGTCAGCTGGACGATGTGGTTGACCCATAGCCCGAATTAAGTCAGTGAAAGCCGGAGGTTGTGGAGGTTGTAAGCTCGCAGATGCAGTTGAGGATGCAAATAAGCTAGCAAAGACACGGCTGCTGCTGCTACTAGCATTGCTAACTAAGCTGGTGCTACTGCTACAATTTCCATCCATGCCAGCTGGTGCCGGAGCTCCTTCCACCACAATAGGAATGGGATTTTCAAGCACCTCTGAAACAAGAACCGAGATAGATTGGCAGATAGAACATTAAGGGACCTGACTTAAAAGTCTTAAACATGGAGGCATGGAGAGTTAAAAAAGTTATCTTTATGAAAAAAACTTTAGAGCGAAAAGCATAATCAAGATAGCACAAATTGAATCTCACAGTTTAGACAATGAGTTTATTCCTTCCATTCCCAAATCTCAGTTACTTAAACCTCCAGAAAACAACAAAGACCAGTAACAGGCAAAAAAAAAAAAAAAAAACCTATGTTCCAAGATTCATCCTAAGACATAATAACAACAAAAAGAAGTTATCTTTGTTTAATTTACACAAAATTAGAACGGACAAAACAGAAAGTAACAAGATCGAAAATTCCAAAATTTGGTAATAGAAAACTTACCAGAACTTTGAATTGGCAAAACTGAAGAAGATATCACACCATTTAACCGAGGCAGAGCTGGTGCAGCAAGAGTTGAAGCTGAAGCTGGAACTGATGCTTGCACTAATGCCGGTGCTGGTGCCGCTGCCGATATCGGTGCAGAGGCACGTGGTGGTGATAAATCCACGGCCTGAACTTTCGGGTCGGAGTCCGAATTGGGAGGCTGAGGTTGTGTTTTAGCTTTAGCACTCTCCTCTGCTAGTGCATCACAGAAAGCCCTGTGGGTAATAAAACTATCCTTCCTGCAAAAAACCCAAAGCAAAATTAACAATCAATCCCACAAAAGATCCATTTTTCCCAATACAAACCGAATCTCTAGATTGTTTTGACTACCTGGAAAACAGAGTTCCACAATCACATTTGTATTCTCGAGTACCACAAATCTTAGAGTGAGCTTTCCAATCAGATTGAACAGCGTATTTTTTGGAACATTTATCGCATTTCCACTTTTTTTCTCCATGTTTTCTAAAGAAATGTTTCTTAATCCCCGTAAGATCGCCCAAAGCTCTTGATGGATCGTGATGGACGCAAGTGGGTTCAGGACAAACATAAACTTTCTTCTTCACTTCCTTGCTCGATCTCTGCCTCAGCTTCCATGGTAAATTATGGCCTCGTCTATGAAGTTGAAGATTTTGGTCCCTTTGAAACCCTTTATTGCAAATTTCACAGACGAATCGGTTCGTGGCTAGAAGACTCTTCGGAGATAAAGCAATAACCTCTGCATCTGGATCTGTAACAACCAAAAATAATTACAGTTGACAACAGAATAAAGCACCAAAAATAGAAAAAAAAAAAAAAAAAAAAACAAGAACAAAGTTTGGCCGTTTATTGATTATTGGATAGTTATTTTACAGCACCTGGCATTCCAGGGAGGTTACGTTTCTTCTTGGCGGTGGGTTTGGGAGGTGGGTTTTGGTTACCGGAGGAGGAGACGCTCGCTTCGCCGGAAGCGGTGGATGAATTATCTAATTCAACCGGCATCACTTAAGAAAAACAGAGTTCTTTTTTAATCAAACTACTAGACCCAAAAAAAAAAGGTGAAATTTAAAGCATTTATCTCACAATTCTAAACTATCTTTTGATCTCTCACTATTTTATCTACCAGTCATGCTTTTTTTTTTTTTTCGCTTGCTGTTTAGGCCACCAACCAGCTTTCTGACTAAAATTTCACATCACCCAAAGAAGCTCAATGATTAAACCCAAACATTGAAACCAGCTCTTTCAGCTCTAACCCACTGAAGTTCAATCCAACCCCCACCCCCCCAAAAAAAAAAAAAGGGAAAATCGAAACCCAGAAAGCAAATACAATCAATAACCCCAGTATCTGAAAGATCCAACAGTCAAAGCTGAATCAAACAACATAACAATCTCAAAAACTATACCAAAATATCTCAATAAAACAGAGAACGAGGATCAGATATGGATAAGTTTTATAAAACACGGCTCAAAAAGGCAAACAGAGGAAAAAAATATAAAACATAGAGAACTTCATGTGAAAGGTTTTAGAGAACAAGGAAGACAAATAAGGAAAGACTAAACTGTTCTCGCTGGTTTACTTTTCAGAATGAGAAAAAAAATATATAAATAAAATTAAATAAAAATTATTTAAATATTAGTGTTAAGTAGAGATTCGGTTAGTGTTAATCCATCTAATCTAATCTAATACATTGTTTAAGGACAAAGTAAAGAAATGAGTTTGGGAGTTTGATTTTTTAGCGTTAACTTGTCGGGTACGGGGTGCTGTTTCGCCTGGTGGTGAAGTGGTCGGAAATATGATTTGCGTTTCGGACAAAGTGCTGAGGAGGGGCTGTCGTCTGTCGTGTCGTCGGTATTGGCTTTAAAGTCATGAAAAGTCAAACTACTTTTGTTATTGATTGGAGCTTTTTGCTATTCTAACCAATCAAGTTTTGACACGTGTTTCAAGCAAACTATGACTTAGCATGTTTGATTCTTACTCCCTTTTACAATTTTTATTACTTTCACACAAAGTAGAGCACCTTGAAAGGGCAACAATTTTTATAATTATCATGTCGATTTTTTATTTCTTTTATTACACTTTTTTTTTCTTTTTAATGGATAAAGAGGGGAGTATATTTGTTGAATTGATTCATATTCATTATTCTCCTTTTATTTTTTTTTTCAAGAATTATTCTCAAATCTTTGATAAATTCATATGTAAAATAAACAAATTTTGATAATAATATTAAATATCTTCCTTCAGAATAATATGAAAAAAAAACCAAAAATATCAACTTATAAAATAAAGAAATACTGAATAAATAACTTAAATAAAATAAATGCAAGAAAAGTATATAGAAAAAAAAACCATGCAACTAGGAAAATTAATCAGAACATGCAAAAAAAAAAAAAGAATTGATTATAATTTGATTTAAAAAGTCAATTTTAAAAAAAATAATATTCAAAACCGATAATGATTTATTGTAAGAACAACATAAAGTTTTTTCATTATAAGGAAAACAAAATCCAGCTTTAAATTTACATCAATCTGTGTCGTGAATGCTATTTATGGTTCTTGCTTTTGCTCTCCGACGAATTTTTTGTAACAAGAAGAAGTAACAAAAGTATATACAAAATAAAACCTTAGTAGTTATTTATTATCAAGAGTTACCTTGATGAGCTGAATGATCCATTTTCTAATAAATTTTTTCATAGTTATATTAACTTGTTCTTATTCCTCCCAAAGTTTTTTCTAACCTATATTTTTCCACCATTTTCCATACATCCCATTCTATCTCACTCAAAGAAAAAAAAAACCGACAGAATCCCTTATAAGATTTATTTAAGAATCTGACGATTTTTTCACTTCGACTAACCGAATTCATGTTAAGTTGCCTAATCATGAATTTTTTTAATTCAAGTTAACGCGGATTAAATTATAATTTATTAACAAAAATATTTTTATTGAAATTTAATTATAAAATATTAAAATATTAAAATATAATTAATTTTTATCTTTGTTAAATAGTAAAATATATGTTTAAATTTGACCGAGCTTGAACAAGAGATATAAGAAATTGAGCTGCGCATGAGTTTATCCCAAATTTTCTTTAACCTAGAACTTAAATGCTCAAAGTCTTTAAATACCCATGATTAAGAATGGAATCGAAATTGTTAAACATGACAAGGATGTAAAACCATTTTTACAAAAAAAAAAAAAAAAACAATTTGCTATTGTAATCTTTTATGATCTAGCACATGAACACAAACTCTTTTCGACTATTAGTATCATGCTTATATTTGATTTTTGTTGGAGTTTATTTTTAATAAACAGCGAGTTAAATTTTTTTAATGTTATAAATGAGTAAAAAATTGTAATATATTATTTTTAAAAAAATATATATTTTATATAGTATATATTATCTTATTTATTTATGAAATCTGAAAGTTTGATAAATCATAAATAACAACAAATAACATATTAGGGTTTGTTATGTATTTGGAGTAGGAGCTTAGAATGGATATACAACCAAAAAGCCAGCATTTTTTTTTCCTGCGTACTCATCGTAACTTGCATTGCCTTGGTTGGTTTCTCAGTTTTTATTTTTATTTTTAAAATTCAAACCCTGGATTATTCTAGGCATCATATGGTCCCTCCTCAGCTTATGCTGTTTACCATTTTATTGCAATGGTTTTTAAAGTTGGAAGTTATGTTTCATTACAATTTTAATATTAAAAAAATTATAAAAAATTATAATTCGATAATTTAAATTTAAAAAGTGACCGACTATTTTTTAATAGGTAAAGATTATATTGTGATTTGGAAGTAAAATTTATCTTTAAGAGAATTTTTCTTAAAAAAACATATATAGCATGAAGCTTTTAAGACAGGGAATATCTTTTTAGTTTTGGCGTAGATAATATTTCACATTTGTTTTCTCATAGATTTCATAGTTGGGCATTAAACCCATGTCATATGAAGAACGTTGCCGGCGATGCACAATTCATAGGGTTTTCCTTGAAGTATTTTATTTGAAGATGATGATGACGTAAACACGTTCCGTGCTTTTGGCCCGACTCAAGCCGAATAAATGTATTCAGTGGTGATAGTTAAAACCGCATAATCCAACAGTCTTGCATCAATAAAGTTCAACAGTAAAGTGTCCTATCATAAGCAAGTAGATGTAAGTGGCTTTTTAACCCAATATATTTTTGCCCCACACCACTCCCCCCCCCAAAAAAAAAAAAAAAACCAATATATATCTGCCTTGTTGTTTTCCTACTGGCCATAATCCTAGGCCTCCCACTTTCCTTAAAAAGGAGCCTGAAAGCAAAGTGCATTAGGTAAAAAGCATCAACTGCTTTTGTTACATCATCAAAAAGCAACTATCTCACCATTGATCCTCGAGGGGGGAAAAAAAAAAAGACACCCAGAAGCTTCTTTGTAGTAAAAATTTATATCATCATCACCAACATACCAAATAGACTGCATTTTCTCAGTCAAGTAATTACTGTTAATACGACCCAAAAATGCACCATTTACAAACTTGATGACAATCTTTCTTCCTTGCGCTTTATATTAAAGGAAAAACAAACACTTTGCTTTCTTATGTTCCTCATCTTTTCTTGCCAGGCAGTATTAAGTCATTATTGAAAAAGTGTTTTTCTTGCATTTCTTGCTTATGAAGGTTAATTTGAAATTCTAATACATCGCATATGTCCATCTAAACTCTTGTTTCTTGACTCTCCATCAATTACTAACCCAAAATCATACTCGATATGTGTAACTTATTTTACTTAAATTTAAAATTAATGTTTAATATAAATATGTATCATAATTTTAAAAATTATACTCACATTTATATATATATTGAATATGAATATTTTAAAATAAAAATAAAAATTTCAAAAAATATGGTGCATAGCAAAAAAGTTGAGAGGCTTGCTGTGAACCACTTAAATTTTACTAGATTCCTAGAAAGAAAAGGTTTTATATTTCTTAGTACTTAAGAATTGTGATAAACAAAGAGAAAAAAAAATAGAGTTAAAAATGTTTTGTTTATCTTCTTGTTTCCCATTTCATGTTTGTTTTCCATGATCTGGTTTACCAGTTCAGTCTCCCTAATGGAAAAAGACAGGCCATTGACTTCCTCAAACAACAATTTTCATGTCATCTAGAGTAATAAACGATTAGGGAAGTGAATATCTCATTGCTTTCAGACATGGCCAACTAGAGAAAACTGATGATTCCATCCTTTTTTATTCAATGTATTTCCTCAATTCTTTTTATTTTTTTTGGCGAAATGATAGTGATAGTGACGTAATATGTTCCTTGGTTTTAGTTCCAATGATGTTTTCCATTGTAATGATCTGCACTGCAACAAAAAATAAAATGCTGGGAAGTTTTTTTACAAAGAAGGGCAGTTAATCTCGTGACAGTTTTTCATAAATGTATTTGACTAAACCTATTTTCAAAGCTCGAAATGAAAAAAAAAAAACACACGAGATTTTGCTGTGAGGGAAACATCCCATTCCCTGTTTAAATTACTTTTTACTGTTTTTTTTTTTTTTTTATCTAAAAGGATTTACTGCCTTGGATTCTTGTCAATAAATCGTCAACAAAGATAATTAATGATTGAAATTTACCCTGTTGCCTTTGACTCTGTAGTCAAATGGGCTTGTTTGACTGGACATTAAAATCATCACGGGATGTTTGGTAACACCTGTTTTACCATCCTAAAGCTAAGAGCTTTCGGATACTTAGAGGAGAAATGGAGCAACAGAGTCAATATGGTTATAATTATCATAAGGAATTTTATTGATGCAAAAGGGAATTCCTTCCAAAATAAAACTTAAAAAAAAAAAAATTCACATTTGAATATTAATTAATTGATTTCCCCCACCCTATTCTTGAAAGTTTTTTTCACTTTATTATATTTAAATAAGTTTTTGATTTTTAATTTGTATCCAAATAAAGTATTTAACCTTTAATTTTTATTCAAATAAGTCTATAACCTTTAATTTTTACTTGAAGAAACCATTAACATAAATCATTTGAAATGAAAATTTATTTTTATTTAGGTAAAAATTTAATTGTAAAAACTTATATTTTAAGTACAATACAAGTAAATAAACTTATTTTAAAAAACTGGAAAAATGACATAAGAAAAAAGGAAAGGAAGTAACTATTGTTTTTATAAAAAAATTTGTCTTTATTTCATTCAACAATCCCCCCATCTCTCCCATGCGAATAACAACGAGGAAAGAAAGAAAGAAAGAAAGAAAGGAAAAGAGGCAATAATGATAATTACAGTGAGGCTCCAGCGGAGATTATGAGACAATATATCTATATCTATATCTATATACAATAACAAACCTCAGTAATTCGCGCCTTTATAGATTGTCTAAAGGGAACGATGTTCTTCAATACAAAATTGTATGAACTTTCTTCGACAACCTGCTGAGATGTTAGAATAGTAGTAAGACTAATTATTCTTTTCAGTTTAACTAGAAAATTAAATTAAGGTAGGATTTACCCTTAGATATTTTTTATTGGCATAAGTTTTCTTCTTCGGAAATAATAAATTAGATAATTTTGAATACTATACCAAAAATAATTAAAAGGATATAACATAAAAATATTACTAGGATAACACAAATAGATAAATTTATTAAATTTTATATAATATAAAATCAACATCCATATAATATCTTAAATATAATATAATAAAAAATACTTTAAATATAAAGATTATCAAGTCTAGTAAATAAAATAAAGGCTAAGCTTAAGTAAAGAAATATAAAACAAATAAAATAAAATTTCGATGGATGTCATATGTCTTCTGTCCATCGTGCTTGATACATGTGTCAAGATTCAAGAGGTTAAAACAACAGTGAAAATTATATTTATATGGATGTGGAAAATGTCTAATTTGGTTGCATCATTGAAGACGTGTGGCTAATTTTTATTTATTTTTTAATACCAAATCGAGTCAATCCCAAAGCCGTAAATGAAGAAGAGGTGAAAGGCCTTTCCTGCAAAATTTCAGTCATCGAAGAGCCTTTCCTACAAAGGTAGCAAGTGCTTTGTGATTCCCAAACGAACAGCGGTTTCAAAATCCATTTGCTGCTTTAATCTTCCGACAGGATACTTGGTACGTGGTAGTACACGATACAATAATTTTGAATACTATAATAAAAAAATTAATTAAAATAATAAAATATGATGAATATAAAAATATATTAAATTTTATATAATATAAATTATTAACATGTTAAAATATATATAAATAACACTTAAAAACGATTATGAAATGTAAACATCGATACATAGGTTGGGGTAAAGGCCCATGCAAAGGAGAATGGAAAAGAATCAAAATCTTCAAATTGAGCCTTAAGTTTCATCACCAACCATAGCCCATTACTTGACCCTCATTCTAGCCTAGGTGTTCGAAATTTTGCAGGGCCAACGTTGGGGAACGGAGAAGCCCATTATTGAAAACTGGGCCAATATTAACCTTCTTGTAAATCCTCTAGGTCAGAAAATCTCCCAGAAACGGGAAAGAGCAGAATCAGGGTTTTACCGAAAGAAGAAGGGAAGAAGCACAGAAAAGCTAAGCAAAAATGACTACACGAATCGCTCCAGGAGTTGGAGCGAACTTGCTTGGCCAACATTCCGCTGAGAGGAACCAAGACGCCACTGCTTATGTTGGCAATCTCGATCCTCAGGTTCTCGCTAATTTCCTTTCTCTTCTTCCCCCTTTATTTTGCCCTTTAGATTTCTTTTATCCTAAAGTTTTACATCTTTTACTTAACTTTCCAGGTATCTGAGGAGTTATTATGGGAGTTATTTGTTCAAGCTGGTCCTGTTGGTACGTTTAATAATCTTAACTTTACCAATTTAT
>JBBYHL010033300.1:0-10241 GCA_038381835.1 Adansonia madagascariensis
TATATATATATATATATGCATTTTATTATGATTTTAATTTTTTTAAAAAAAATGTAAATTCAAAAAAAAATAGTTAAATCCACACCTAGGCCGCCCATGCATCTCCATTATGAAAATTTTGGTTATTTATTCATCAAGATGAATCAAAGAATTCAAACTTAATTAATTATAATTATATGTAAAAATTAGGTTGGAGTTGGACGCCATATCTCATTTAATTGGCTCATATGCCCGGCCCCAAAAGATTTCCACAATTAATTTAATTTAAAAGTAAAAGATATACAAACAATCACAAGAGACAAAAAATAAATAATAAAACCAAATTAATTACCAAGTTAGTTTCGACATTGATCCCTTTGAAATTCGATTCAATTTTTATTTTTAATATTTTATTTTTTTATAAATCTAATAATTTTTTAAAAAATTTTAATTTTAATTTTTTTTAAATTTTAATATATGCGAACTTGATATGATATAATCTAAATTTGATCTATATATTATGTTGAAAACATGACAACCAACCTATCTTAGTAATTTATGTGTTTGTATTGTATTAATTTTATTTTATTTTGTGTTATAATCACGATTAATATATATTTTAAAACGTTCATAATTTATACTATAAAAACTTTGATCGTATAATGTTTTGTTTTCATGCTTTAATTAATTTTTTATTTAATAATTATGTCATATAATTATATTATATTTAAAATTATCAAATTTATTTCGACGAGTGTCTCGTCAAACAAAAAACTGTTTATAATATATATGTAATATGTGTGCATGAGGTGTGAAGCATAAAATAGACTTGATTGACGGTAAAATTAAGAAAAAGCCATCAAACAAAAAAACACAAGTTTGAATTGAAGGATTAGGTGAAAAGGGATTTCTTTTTATTTGGATTTAGATTTTTTTCTTCATTGTCATAATTAATTCATTGATGATATTAGTGTACACAAGATTTGTGATCAAATAATTTTAAAAAAAGGGCTTAAAAAGATAATTGAAAAAAAAAAAAAAAGGAAACCACAAGAGAGAAGACTTAGAAGTTAGTACAAACTTAAAGGCCAATTAACAATTCTTAAAAGCCAAAACTTAATATATTTTTGGATTTATATTTGATATATTAAGAATGTATAAATTTATACATAATTAGTGAATTAAATAACATTATTTTATTAAAAATAAAATTATTGCATTTATTATAAAAAGTTTTAATAAAGTGACATTATCTGATTTAATAATATTTTTTATATATTATCGATGCAGTATGTAAACTCTTTATTTTACTAGCATTAAAGCTTGCAATGCTAGTATTGTTTTTATGAGTTTTTTAATTAATCAACAATATATATATGCTTCCAAATTTTAAATTATTTAAAATCATAATATATTTAATAAAATTTATTATTAATTAAATTCAATCAATAAAGTCAAAGTTTTGTAACGATTATCTTGAAATTACCCCCTAGCACTCCTGGTAAAAGCCCTATAATTATTTTTAATTTAGAAAAAATTTATTTATGTTTTTTAGGAGATATGAGTTTTTGAAAAATCTTGAATTATTTTTAAAAAATTGAGATTTTTTTTTTCATTTCAGCTTAAGTTCGTGTGTGTATGTTTTTTTTTTTTTTAAAAAAAAAATAAGGCAAATACCAAATAAAAAAATTTGATGAGCTAATTGAATTACCCAATATAAGGTTTACTTTTATATATAGTTTTTAGAAAATTTGTTCAATGCAATTTAATGAAAATATGCTTCAAACTAATTATATTATAATAAAAAAAATTTCATATCCAAAAGTTACAAGGGAATGAGAAACATGCCTGCCCCAGTTTTTTTAACTGCCATTTTTTTTTTTACTACTAGGGAATTTGAAATTGAATTCATAAAGTAAATGTGATTTTTTTCCCAGTTGCCAAGAAAATAACCATTGATTGTAGGAACTTCCCCAACATTGATATTTTGAAATGAAATATCTGATCCTATCAATCAACTTTAGCATGAGCTTTTTCAAGATTATATGATCACTTATAATTATCGTAGTATAATTAATAAATTATAAGTTTGAATTATATAAAATTTATAAAGATATTATGTAAAATTCATATTTTTAAGTAATAAACATTTATATAATAATATTTTATGATTAAATAATATTATAGAATTATAGTGAAACAAATTTAAGGTGAAATGCTCTCCTTTTCAATGTCTTTTTGTTTTGTTTTTTTTCATATCAATTTGGATTGGTCAGCCCTTAATCGGCACCTATAAATAATTCAAGATGAACAAGAAACTTGTCATGAAATAGCTACTCAGTTAACTCTATACAAACAGCTAAAGAACACATCTAATTGTGATTTAAGTAGCTAAATATGTTATTCAATAATGTCTAATATGAGTATACTCAAAAATTTTAAAACTGTTTTGTATATTTGGACAATCATATCTCATGTCAATATTTGAATTTGTTTTAGACATAAATATCAAATATAGATACTTTAAAAAAAAAATGAAAAGTTTAAGTATTTATACACATTTCTTGATATCAATTTGTATCTATATTAATCTATCATGATCTTTAACTATAAACTGTAATAATTTTTATACTTTTGTCACCAAGGCTTACCTTTGGTATCTGGTTAACAGATAAATAGCGATACAAGGAGAATCATTCCATATATTACAGTGTAATCTAAGGACGCTTCTGGCTTTCTCTTTCAGATATGTTGGACAATCTGCTTGCATGACCATGCAAAGCTTTGTCACTGCCCCAACCCTCAACATCTCTAAAAGGACTTCTTTGGTTGCGGAGTTTTTGGAGATCAATGAAAGTATGTGAACAGCTTGATCATCTGTTGCTGGTGAAACTCTCAGGATCCTTTTAGCCATCATGGCTATGCCCCCGGCATGGCGTAGGAACTGAGCTCTCCCTTCGGCGCATGAACATAGATGTGCCAAGAGATTCAGGATCAGTTCCGTGATGTTCTTCTCGGGTTTTTCAAGTTCCAATTCGATGAGCTTGAAGATTGCGTTGGCTTCAATAATTTGGGATTTGTTTCTTCCCCAGAGGCACACTTCGATCAAGATTTGCAAGGCGGATTTGGTTGCTTGTTGAGAGATTTTCAATCCCAGTACCTTTAACATTTCTTGGAAGAATTCAGGTTTCAGTTTCTCCAACAACCTAGTATTTGCGATTTCAATCACCCTTTTTAACACTAGCATAGCATGAGTCTTGACTGCAACAGGATTCTCGATCTCACACCCTAGAATCCATGTTAAACAGTAAATGAAATGGTGATTTTCGTTCACGAGAGCCTTGATTTCACCAGATGGTGTCCAAATTTGACAAAGAATTCTCAAAGCTTCCTCGAGACCCGTAGTTCTACCTTCCTTGTAACATCTCATCAACAACAAAATCACAGCCTTTGGGGCTCCTGCTTCCTCCAGGAACTTCCTATTCCTTTCACTCTCCTTAGCGAGGTCTTCCATTTTGTTCAAAGCATTTAAAAACAACCACGGAACCTCAAATTCACGAATGAGTTTAAGAAGAAGACTCTTACAGGGAGGAGATTTCGGTGTAGGGACCCTATCAATACCATTGCTCACATTTGCCGTAGACCATGCCTGAATCAGCCGCCGGAGAGTGTGGTTCGGCGTCAAATCTGCAGAATCCGATGGCAAAACCTGCTTCGTTACGGGGCAGGTGATGGAGTCCTTGGCCGTCTTCAACCATTGCTCTATGCTTTCTCTGTCATAAGTAATGCCCGTAACAGTTATAACAGGGTCTTTCATGATTTGCAGCGATATCGGACAGATGAAATATTGAGGAATTTCAATCTCATCCATTGGTAATATAGCTCAAAATTCTAAGATCAAAATTGCAAGAGATTTAGAAAAACTTCTATTTTGTCGAAGCCAAAATGGTAAGACATAGTGGCTTATATACAATGAGTTGAAAGACTTCAATAGGTAGAGAAATAATTGGTAAGCTGCAAGCAAAAGTATTCTAAGTATACTTTATGTCATAATTTAATGTCTTGTCTCGTATTCTACTTCTTTCTTCTTTTACCAGTCATCGTTTCTTATTTATGGCTTTCAATGGTCAAAAAATGAGAAAATACAAATCACATTTGGTATGAAATTTCTTCCAAACTTGCTAATTGACCACCACTTGGCAATTATTTAGTGGTCAGGCTGTTTGGTTTTTAGCCAGGAAAAGACAATTGTGGGTCAAAAAGGCTCACGGCAGCCTTTCTTAACCATTCGCTTAAAAAAAAAATGGGGTTAGGATCTCCATCAGAAGTATTCATCGAAAGCGTCATATTTATGACCGAATTCAATTAAGATGATCATCTTTTCTGAAAGTAAAAACTTTTCGTAAATTTGGAGTTCAAGAGTTTTAGCATTTGCAAAATTCCTTAGATTTTGATTTGTATTATTAAAAAGAAAACAAAGACTTAAGAAAAAAAAATGTGGCACAACTTGGCAACGGGGAGCTTGAGAAAAAGAAAGTATACCAAACCAAATCTATAATAATGATAAATAGTTGGAATGCATTGCATGTGTGGGATTCAAACTTATTTTATGAAATTTCAAAGTTCTGGTCACCTATTAATTATTACCCAAATATCTACCATTGCCGACTAGGTTTAGCTTTGGCTACCCCACCATTGTTACCCACCTGGTTTAATTTACTATCATATATTTCAGATTAGATCCAATCTATTATTTTTTTAATATATTCATTATTAGTATTTTTATAGGTAAATCTTATCTATTAATTATGAAAATCATATTTATAAATGATAAATAACTATATATTGAAAAGTAATGAAATAAAAAAAGCAATAGAAAGGAACCAAACCTATATTACATATTATTTTACATGTGTCTATAGACTTAATTTAATATGTGCATATGATTACTCTTGAATTACATTTACCTATTTTTTTTCCTTTTGGAATTTTTCTCACAAGAATTGAGTTTTGGATGGAAAGTAAACATTCTTTCTTTTGATAAATTGAGGGATGAAAAAGAGATGTTTGAAATCGAACTCAAGTTTACGTGTTAATATATTTTTAACTACAATAACTAAAACTTAATGAAGCCTTAAATATTAAAAATCAAAAAGAACAGAAAAAGTGAAATAATGTGTACGGATACGTTTCCATACTACTAATTAGTCGAAAAAAATTTACAAATTGTTATAGTTTATTTATATCCAATTTAAAGTAAAATACAAGAATTTAATTATGAAAATATATTAATACAATGTAAAATAACTTGTTATATTTTAATAATTTTTAAATTAAAAAAAAATTCCTGAACCTAGCCTAAATAAAAATTAAATTAAATTAAAAAATCGAATCATAACTCAATCCGATTCATAAATACTACTATTTTTAATCATTACATCATGAGTTAAGAAAGTTGTTTTCATTAACTGCTCAGTTTTCATTTCTTTTGCATCAAATTTTACTTTTTATATTTTTTCACCATTGACATTTTTTTTTTCTATGAAATGAAATTCATTAGAATTTCCCTCCAAAATATACCCAATACTTACGTTCAAAGTTTAGACTAATTATGATTGCCAGTCAAAGTATAATCCCAATCTTGTTGTTTTGAATAATTCTAATTTTTTTTTTCTTCGGTGAAGTGTTGACTATATAACATCATGAAAGATTAAGAGGTGTTGATTTTTCTTGCATATAATAACAACAGTAATAGTAATAATCATAATAATAATAAAAGTAATACTTGTCAATTTCTTGGGCAAATCAATGATATTCTTGTCAATGATTGTAGGTAAAGTTTGAATTGTTTTCTCAAATATAATACTGATCTTCTCAAAGATTGTACCTAAAGTTTTTTTTTTTAAAAAAAATTATTATAAAAATAAAGATTTTTTTTCAAAAAACTTATTTACAATTGTAAATCATACATCAAGGATTTTTTCAAAATCTTCTCTCATGTTGTTTAGCTTAATGAGGGTTTATGCTTTTTTTTATTAAATGAAAAATGTTGCTAATTAAAGATTCTATTCAATAATATAATTAAAAAGGATGGTCAAGAAGAGGGATTTTTTTCGTTATTTTATATGAATTCTGTAATACCTCAATCTTACATCGAAAATTTTTGAGGATCTGCAATGATATATATGTTAAGACTTAAGTTTATACTTGCGAAGTGTCTTTTGGGGATAAAACCGTGAGATCCAAAAGGCCAAAATGAACAATATCTCTCCACAAATTCATAATAATTTTTTTTATTTATAATTTGGGTGTCTTAATGCATTTCATGACTCATAATATTCAATGTGATACAAGGTCAACTTGATTTTCTTTTTTTTACAATATAAGGAAACCTTAATTCCTAAATAAACTTAGCAAATTACCTGACTTAGATTACTTTACAATTTACATTGATTCAATCTACCAAAGAAAAAGACCCAAAATCCCCTGGATGTTTCTTGGGACTTTTATGTATTTTACACAGCTGAAGAAGAATTTGGTTCACGTATATTTAGGCATTCAGCTTTCCATCCATCATATTGCTCATTTACATAAATCAGGCCACTGACCATTTTGTGATCTATGCTTGGGGATGTTTCTTTAGACTTTTTTAGATCCTGAAATTTTGCTTCAAGTGAAGCTTCCTCATTGAGACTATAGTGTCCTGCAAATTATTTATTGGCAGCTTTGAGAGTAAGATCTGGGATGTCAACTTCAGGCCATCCTGCTTTTCCAACAAAGCCATCCTTGCATTAGAATCTCCCTCCATACATATTCAGCGTAATGGGGGCATATTGGAGTTATAAGACGAGTTTGAACATCCGTGAACTCCAACAGAAGGTCGAAATTCATAGGTTCTGAGCAGCATGAAAACCTGTACTCATCCCCGGCTGCTTGTAGATTGTAACATCCAGTCTTGAGAGCTTCTCGAAACATGATGTCGTTATAACGTTTCTCGGTCGTTTTTACAGCCAGATTTATCTTATTGACAAGCACACGATCGGCATAGGTTGAAAAGGAACCATTTCTGAAAGATGAGCTAGAGGCAAGAACCTACTCTGTGCCTTAGATTATACTCTCCCTTTAGAACCTCCTGTCTCCACTTCTATAAGAAAGTTGAAACAAATGGGGAAGATTGTGAGGGACTTTTCACCTGGTTCAAGGAGGTGCTTCTCGAGCATCATCCTGAAAAATGTCTGCTTCTTCCCACCATTTTGAACTTAAGCATCTATTTCCAGCAACCTCTCCTTGCAAGTTTCTTCATCCTCTCTGTACTTGTTTCCATCTCCCAGCTATTAAGTCAATGGAAACTGCAAAAAGGGGGAAAAAAAACCAGTAAACCAAATAATGAATATCTTGGTTTATATTCTCCACTAAAAAAAAATTAAAACCAAATAATGGAAAAAAAAAAAAAAGCCTTTCAGTCTTTTATATTCTCATATTCTTAGGCCTTGAGATTAACAACAACAACAACAGAAGTTTGACTGTGGCTAATTTTTCTTTCTATCCTTTTGCTTCTTCTGCAACTTCAACGATTCAAAGTTCCATCTCAGGAAATAAGATTGCAGGTCGCTAAATGCATGCTAACTAAAGTTTAGTGTCATAGAATCTCATTGTCCTGTTTTTTTTTACTCTTCAAGCTTCAAGTAAAACCAAGCAAAAGCTAAAAGTCAAACCACAATATTAGATACAAATATATAGTCCAGAAATTGATTTGAAATAGATGGCAAAAACCCAACACTTCAGTAAAATAATCACTTAAATGAAATAAAGAATATGAAAACATATTTGGTAGTATCAAATTTATATACGCTTTTGAAGTTTGAAGGGAATTGTGATTAACTTGATCAGGTATCATCTATCAACCTTGAAAATCATCTTGTTTAAACTTAGGTAAATAAAAAAAAAAAAAATCCACGTCATGATTCCATAAAGCAAAAGGAAAGAACGGCACATGCAACGACATAAATCAAACAGTACAGCAAAGTCAATATCATGGGTTTTTGGTTTGGGGATCAGTTGGATTACCTGTTCTTTTGGTTGTTTTCTGAAAGAAGACAATGAATAACTAGCAACAAACATTGAAAGGCTCATGAATGACAGACAGAAAACATGGGAAGACAGTGATAATATGTCAAATTAATTAGAAGAAAATCTAGTAATTCGTATAATTTTATGTGTCATAATCGTATTTAAAATAATAAATATTTAAATAAATTTTGTTATATTTATATTTTATATTAAATAAATTTTAACATATTTATATATTTATATCGCATTCATATTATTTTTTATATTTTATTATATTTTATATTATATTTTAATTATTATTTTGTGTACCTTCGATAAAATAGCTATTCGGGCAAAGGAAGGGGGACTTGCAAGTTGGAAAGATAAAAAAAATTTATTATTTTATTTTATACCCTCTGGCATTAAAACTCAGTTTGAAATTAACTCAATTTAGCACCCCCGAGACAACGACTTTATAAAACAATAATAATAAGTTAATTACTTTGGAAACAAACATGGAAACAAATCTTTCCTCTGCGTTCTCGACATGGCCTACCAACATTCCAGGCTTAAATTCAGCCCAAATAAGAACCCACTTTGTTGACCCAATCAAGGTTTTAATTTTAGGGTTTAATGAAAATCCTAAATCCCAAAACCCTTCTTTCAACCGCTTCTTTCCGGGCAAAGCTTTTAGTTTAAACCAATACCCTCTTCTTGTCTTTCTCACGACAGAGCAACGCAAAGAAGAAGGGGAAAACAATGGGGAAAATAACGTATAAGAGACTGAAGGGAAGCCAAAACATGAGGCAAAGGCTGCTCTTAGCAACGTTAAATTCAACTCCGATTCTCATCGAAGATATCCACGCCGACGACACCTTGCCTGGTCTCCGTCCACACGAGATTTCCCTCCTTCGTCTCTTTGAAAAGCTCACTGATGACTGCCTTATTGAAATCAACGAAACTGGTAACACCTTTTTTTTTTTTTCTCTCTGAGTTATTAGCTTTTGAACTGAATTTTTTTTAAAAAGAAAAAAAAAAAGAGTTTTACTTAAAGTTAGTGGTGCACTTTGACAGGTACCAAATTGAAGTACAAGCCTGGGATTATAGTCGGAGGGAGTAATCTGGTGCATGATTGTGGTTTTAGTAGAGCAATTGGGTATTTTTTGGAGCCTCTGATCTTGCTTGGATTGTTTGCTAGGAAAAGCCTAGCCGTAATTCTCAAAGGTAATCCTTTTTTTTTACTGGAATTTCAATTTTTTTTTTTTTTTAGTTTTTGGGTTTATTTGTTTCAATTTTGTAAAATATCCGCCTTGATGGAAAGTGCAGCCTGTATAATGAGTTAAAATTAGGAGGTTGAGTTAACGGCAATATGTGAAAATTATTGCATTGGCGGGTTTTGTAGATATATATGTATTTCACAGTAATGTTTCAATGTTGAGATATGAAACAAGTGTAATGGGTCAAATTGATAGAATAGGAGAGTTGATGCATACGATTTGACTACTTTTAATAACTTATCTAGATCCTATTATGGAAAATAAAAAGAAAAAAAAAATCCTTATCTGATTCAATGATGTAATACATGTGAATTGTATTGAATTATCATCTCTCAAACTTGGCATTGCTGTTCACCGTAATAATGCCAATGCATATGGTTTTCTTGTTATAATACAAATTAAAGGTATTGCCATTCCATATGTTGTTATTTTCAGGGATTACAAATGATTCTAAGGACCCATCTGTTGATACTTTCCGTTCCACCACCTTTCCCATGTTGAAGCGTTTTGGGGTTCCTTCAGAAGGATTGAAGTTGGAAATAAAGAGTCGTGGAGTCTCCCCTTATGGTGGTGGTGAAGTTCATTTGACAATTCCTACTGTTCAGCAACTAACAGTGAGTTTTTTTTTTAATCTAATGTTACGTATTTTTGTTTATGATATTTCTCACTCTCTCTGCTACAGGCGACCATGTGGACTGATGAAGGAATGGTTAAAAGAATTAGAGGGGAAGCTTTCACTGCCAGAGTGAGTGTTCAGCTTGGAAATGAGATGATTTATGCTGCTCGTGGAATTTTTAATCGTTTGCTTCCAGATGTTTATATCGCTAGTGATTATAGAAAACGCTCAGAGGCTGGAAAGTATGGTTACTGTGTATATATATATATATATATATATATATATATATATATGTCACAATTTCGTTTTTGCCCATAAAG